>JAQMRL010000029.1:340488-577988 GCA_035578175.1 Catonia carolina | reverse complement strand
AATGAATCTGTAATCCTTTTTTCAAAATATAATTAAAATATCAAAAAAATAATAAAATATGACTGAATTTTATATATCTGGCAATTACCAAACAAAAACAATAATTAAAAACACCTACAAAAATAATAAACTGCACGTGGATGAAACAAAAATACATAACTTATGCAAATTAAAATTACGCAATAATGTAATAAATTATTTTAAGTCGACTCATTATCCCTAATAAAATTTACGGGTAAATAGCATTGTAAAAATTTCCACCTAACCAAATCTCATATTTAATAGCGTAATGTACGCCTGTCTAATGCATCAAAAAACGTTAAAAATTTAAATTATTAAGGAAAATATTCAGCTGCATCACTATTTAATTTTGGAATGGTATAGAATATTTATTTTTCCCTAATTTGTGTACGTTGCAATCTGTTCAATTTAAGAATAATAATCAACCCCATGCCCAAAGAGATGACGATGATGTGTATAACTTGTACAGAGAGATAGTATGGTTAATTGATCCCGAACCATCAAAGTACATCCCTAACCACGGTCTAGTATTCAAATCCATTAAAAATTAACTACTTTTACTAGGATTTCAACCAGGAACCTTCGTCTCCGAAATCAACTGTTAAACAGCTGACTCAAGACGACGACTTTACCTCTAGATCGACCCGGTGGGTCAAAAATAATACGAGGGCAGTCCAGAAAGTCTTTCACGTTTTGCGTTGTAGCCGCTAGGGGCAGAGCTATCGCGGCCGTTTTGGTGCCGCGGCGTTTCTCCGTTCAGTGGCTATCCAGCCGTGCTAGCGAGAGGTCTGTGTCGCTCTTCGTTGTTTTTCAACAAAAATTAAAAATGTGTGCCACAATTCAAAATCCCACCAGTTGTGAAGTACGGTCGGTACAGGAAAGGAGTTCTTCTTATCGATTTCTTGGAATAACCTCTGCGAGGTATTGTGAAACACTTGAAAAGTTAAGAAGAGCGATCCAAAACAAGCGCAGAGGAAAGTTGACTGGAAAAATTCTCTTTTTGCATGACAACGCCCGACCACACACGGCAAATCGAACACGAGAAGTTCTGGATGCTTTCAAATGGGAGGTTTTCCCACATCCGCCATACAGTCAGGACCTTGCGCCCAGCGATTATCACTTGTTCCCGACAATGAAGACATGGCTTGCGACGCAGCGCTTTGACGACGACGCGGAGCTGCAGGAGGGTGTGACTAATTGGTTAAAATCACAGGCGGTAGACTTTTATGACGCCGGCATTTCAAAATTAGTTCACCGCTATGATAAGTGTCTTAATTTGTTTGGTGATTAAGTAGAAAAATAGAATTTTAGTTGCACTTTCAAATGTATATATTAAATTTTTTTTCTTGTATTTAGTTTTTTTTTATAACAAAACGTGACAGACTTTCTGGACTGCCCTCGTCTTAACTTTTTTTCAATCCCTAATGTGTGTACGTTGCAATCTGTTCCATTGAGAAGAATAAGCAATGAGATGACCGAAAGAGATGAGGATGAAGTGTATGACGTGTAAATGAGACTGTGTAGTCTTGTACAGACTGAGAGAGAAAGTATGGTTAATTGAACCCCAACCATCAAAGTACAACGGTAACCACTGTCTAGTATTCAAATCCGTATAAAAGTAACTACCTTCACTAGGATTTGAACCAGCAACCTTCGTCTCCGAAAAACAACTGTTAAACAGCTGACTCAAGACAACGACTTTACCTCTAGACCAACCCGGTGGGTCAAAATATTACTAACTGATAGAATTTTAAAAAATTTAGTGTGAAACACTCACACGACTTTCTCTTGCCAATGAAAATAATGAACAATATATCCTAACATTAAAAATAAACAAAAAACTAACCTCATTTTAATCATGAGTGAAAAACGCAAAATGAAAATCAACCTCAGTTTGGCTTAAAAACGCGGAAAATCACTCTTTCACGCTAAGCTAGGCTCTGTAGAAAAAAATTCTTTTTAAACAGAAGTTGTAGATCTTTTAATTTCCTATAAATTTGGTTATACATTTATAATGTATAATAAAGGTTGTAGGATTTTAATTTCTCTGCAACTTTTATTATGTACATTTTTGTGCTATAATGCATTTTAATGTCGCAATCTTAAAAAAGACAATTTTTTACGAGAAAACAATCTCCCCAAAAATTTCAGCAGACATGGCGCCTAACCAATCTTGAAGAGCATAAAAAATTTAGTAAATGAGGCGATTTTTGAAAAAGTCGTAGGAGTCGTTTTTGAGAAAATCGCAAAAAAGTGAAAAATTACACGACTAAACTACGACTTTCGGTTGACCAATTTTGATGAAAATGTTCGTGTCGAGTCCGGTAGGGGTATGTAACTTAAGTTTCAAGTTCGTACGATGTTCCGTTCTTGAGATATTTTGTACACACACACACACACACACACACACACACACACACACACACACAGACCAATCGCTAAAAACATGTTTGTGTGGGTTCAAGGGGTCTGAAAACGCGTAGATCCGGTGAAAACTCGATTTCGAAAAATCGACATGAAAAGAATACTTTCCTTTCTATATATTCATAAAGGCAAGAGAAAGTAAGAACAAAAGAAAACTGTTGTAAAACACTTACACGACTTTCTCTTGCTATTGTAAATAATGATCCATATAACCTATGTTTAATAATGAGTAAACAATGTAAAATGTAAAACATAACCTAATTTAACTCATGGATGAATGACGCAGAATGAAAATCAACCTTAGTACTACAACTTAAAAAATCTGGTGTGAAACACTCACACAACTTTCTCTTGCCAATGCAAATAATTAGCAATAAACCTAACATTAGTATTAAAACATTAGAAATGAACAAAAACTAACCTCAAAAACATAACCTTATTTTAATCATGAGTGGAAGACGCAAAATGAAAATCGAACTCAATTTGGCTTAAAAAAAACGGAAAATCACACTTTCACGCTAAACTAGGCTCTGTAGAGAAAAATTCTCTAAACAAAAGTTGTACATCTTTTAATTTTCTATAACTTTTATTATATACACTTTTGTCGTAAAATGCATACTAAGACCGAAATGTTAAAAAAATCGATTTTTCTCACGTTTTCGTGAGAAAAAAAAAGAAAATCGCAAATTACCGCTAAACTAAGCGTCATACAAAAAAATGTTTGAAACAAAAGTTGTAGGTTTTTAAATTCTCTACAACTTTTATTATATAAGTTTTTGCGCTAAAATTTATATTAAAGCCGTATTCTTAAAAAAACAACGTTTTTACGTGAAAACAGCCTCACCGAGAATTTCAGCAGACATGGCGCCTACCCTATCTTGTAGAGAATAAAAAATTGAGTAAAATAGGCGATTTTAAAAAAAATCGTAGGACCAGTTTTTGAGAAAATCGCAAAAAACTGAAAAATTATACGAATAAACTACTACTTCCGGTTGACCGATTTTGATGAAAATGTTCGTGTCGCGTCCGGTAGTGGTATGTAACTTAAGTTTCAAGTTTCAAGTTCGTACGATGTTCCGTTCTTGAGATATTCTGTTCACACACAGACACACACACAGACCAATCGCTAAAAACATGTTTTTTGGATTCAGGGGGTCTGAAAACGTATAGATCCGGTGAAAACTCGATTTCGAAAAATCGACATGAAAACAATACTTTCCTTCCTATATATTCATATAGGCAAGAGAAAGTAAAAATACAGAAAATCACTAATTGACGCCAAACCAAACTCTGAAAAAAAAAAGTTTAGAAATAAAAGTTGAAGAAGTTACATCCCATAACTTTGATCGTATACACTTTCGTCATACGGCCACAATATCAAAAATCCCGTATTTTAACGATTTTCATTAAAAGCTCATAAGTCGATATTTTTTTCTAACAATGCTTAGTTTAGCGTCATTTATAAATTTGTTATTAAATCGTGAAGGTAAAACTAATAAGAACAAATTTTCAGATATTCTAGGAAATTTTCGCTTCCTTTCATTATTTTATTACGCACATTTATTTTCGGACGATTATAATTAATAGTTTTGAAAAAACGTGACGGTGTCATTACCTTTATGATTATTAAATTGAAATATTATTGTTTTATTTTTGTTGATTTATTTATACTGTAGGCTATATGACAAGTAGGCTACGAGTGCACATTCTAATGATACAGATTTGTCAAGGATAAAATTATTGAGCACACTTTACATGAGTAAACTATGTCTGTCTGTTGAATAAAATTTACAAAAAAATCACAGAAAAAAAAAATTAAAATTTTTAAGAAACGCTATTATTTAACAATTAATCAAAAAGAAATGAACTAAAAAGAAAAAAAGAAAAAAATTTACAAAAAAAAAATCACAGACATTAGCCTACTTTATTGATAACTACCCAGTCTGATCGCTGCTTTTCGCTGTATTATTTTGACATGAATTAGGCGTAAGTTTGAATAGGGACCCCCAGTAGAGTTTGTTCACGATGGCTGTTAGCTGGTCACCATACAAAGTCGCTTGCCGAATCGGTGTAACTTAACAAATAGTAGCGACTTTCTACCAGCTGACTGACTGGGCTGGCCCGAAGGCCGCACGTTCTATTTACGTGTACGTTAGTGGTTTTGTATTTGTAATGTCACACAGTTGTTTTGTATGTGTGTATTGTCACCGGATGGTGACATCAAGTGGCGAACCTTATTTGTTTGGTGGCCCTGAAAAGGGCCGTTTAAGCGGTGGTCGTCTTGGAGAGGCGTCGTGGCGGTCGAGGAGCTGGGCGACACGGCGTGTCGTCGTCCAGCGGAGACGTCATCTACTTCCCTCGCAGTAGTGCGTCGATGACTGCTTCGTCGGGTCCAGTGGGCGTAAGACTCGGTCGAGGGACCGCTGTGGGCATCGCTCGCGTTAGCGGGCGATGACGGTCCGGTCGACGGCTTACGGTGACGGGTCGGCGAGTGGAAGCATCATCTTCTCTCTTGCGGGGTCGTCGATTAGTCTTCGCTGGAGTCCGGCAGCCGTGTGCTGTGGTGGACGTCTTGTCGATGCTGTCTTGATCGGTATTGAATAGCTCGGCAAAATCCAAATCCAAATCCATGTTGAGAGGGCTAAGAAGCCCTATGTTGGCGACATTGTGTTAAGGAACACCTGGTCGCTCGTTGAATATAATTACAGATTTTATGCAACTCGGGAAATTGAGGTGAATTGTATAGGTGTAAGTAATTGGATTCAGGATTTGCGTGGGCAAGGGAGCATGGCGTCTAAGAAGTTATGGAATAAATGTATGAGTTGGAAGTTTCTTATTAGGGTGTTAATTTGTGTGGTTGGAATGAGTTAATTTGAGGTGGAGGTGAATATTAGAATCGCCGGGCTCAGTGCAGCGCTCTTTATATAGTCGCCGAGAGCGCTGTGGTAGAGAGCGGCTAATGGCTTGGCCTTGATGACAAAGGCCTTTGCGGTGCGCAGCCGAAAGGTTTGTCGGTATGCCGTCAAAGGGCCTACCGCGCCGACAAAGGCCGGAAGAAGTATTGAAGGGCGGCAACACAGTAAATGATTTATTTGAAAGGGTGGCGGTGACAGTATTTTACATTTTTTACTTTCTCTTGCCAGCTATATGAATATATAGGAAGGAAAGGATTGTTTTCATATCGATTTTTCAAAATCGAGTTTTCACCGGATCTACACGTTTTCAGACCCCCTGAACCCACACAAACATGTTTTTAGCGATTGGTCTGTGTGTGTGTGTGTTTGTGTTTGTGTAAGCGCGCGCTGTGTGAACAGAATATCTCAATAACAGAACATCGTACAAACTTGAAACTTAGAACTTAAGCTACATACCACTACCGGATCCGACACGAACATTTTCATCAAAATCGGTCAACCTAAAGTAGTAGTTTATTCGTATAATTTTTCATTTTTTTCGAAATTCTCAAAAACTGGTCCTACGATTTTTTTAAAAATTGCCTGGTTTACTCAATTTTTTATTCTCTACAAGATAGGGTAGGCGCCATGTTTGCTGAAATTCTTGGTGCGGCTGTTTTTACGTAAAAAAAGTGTTTTTTTTTAAGATAACGGCTTTAATATGTATTATAGCGCAAAAGTTTTTTTTATCAAAGTTATAGAGAATTTTAAATCCTACAACTTCTATTTCAAACATTTTTTTGTATAACGCTTAGTTTAGCGGTTAATAGCGATTTTCTGTTTTTCTCACAAAAACGTGTGAAAAATTGATTTTTTTAAGATATCGGCTTTAGTATGCATTTTATGGCAAAAGTGTATGTAATCAAATTTATAGAAAATTTAAAGATCTACAACTTTTATTCAGAGCATTTTTCTCTACAGAGCCTCCTTTAGCGTGAAAGATTGTTTTTCCGTATTTTTAAGCCAAACTGAGGTTGATTTTCGTTTTGCATCTTTCACTCATGATAAAAATTAGGTTATGTTATTAAAGGTGGTTTTTGTTTATTTCTAATGTTTTATTAATAATGTTAGGATTATTGTTAATTATTTGCATTGGCAAGAGAAAGTTGTGTGAGTGTTTCACACCAGATTTTTGACTGCTTATTAATAATTAATAACTATCCAAGAGATTATACTAATTATTAGTATTGCAGTTTTTCTGGTTTTTTGCAACTTTTCACGTAATGTTGAAGGCACCACCTTCCTCTGATACACCCATTGTATTGAGCGGAGTCTGCTTCAGGTATAGATACTGAAGTCACGAGTTTGCCTTTTGCGTATGGATGGGCTGTGAGGAAGGGAACTGTTAATACCTATAACAGTGCTGCCAACCTCAACAGTGCGACCACACTACTCGTACATTTCATTATCGTGCAGTTTCTACATAAATTTTGTAAGCTGTGGTTTAATCCGAGAAAATTATCTTCATAACTTTATAAGAAATAAATGTGACCTGTAATACTGCCTATAGCTTAATTACATGACTAGAAATGTTTGATTTACTCTAATTACCAGCTACCTTATTCCATTGGAACAAATTTTCCACGAATGAATTGCCTTCTTTACGATCGCTGTCACCGGCGTCTTCGCTATAAGTCTCGCTAGTCTACCTAACCGCTTATTTTTTTACCAGGTGTCAACAAAACTGTTCAAGAATAGCTTCTTCACGTCTTTAATTTTCTTATTTATTTTTCAAATTGTGAAAAGAGAAACATCACAGTAGTTAGCCACTTGCTCATGGCATTTGTTAAGAGGCATTGAAAGGCATTTTTGTTTAGTTTCAACTTTACAGAATTTTATTACACTGCATAATAGATTTCGTTGAGCACTGTGAATAGTCTGCCCACATTTTCGAGAAACTAACATTTCTGTTTACGGTAACAAACAGTTATATTCGTACCGTTAACCTACAAAAGGTTCCGCGATATAGGCTACTGTATAGGCTATGCTCTGGGTATAGTATAAGTTTTTGTTTGTCATACTGAAATTAAAGCAATCGCACATGCGCACTGATGCTGTTCCCCCTTTACCCCTCGTTGCAAACAAGGGCAAACTCGTGACTCAAGTGACTACAGTTGAGCCGTTCTTTGTTTGCTCCTCCTCCTCCTTCTATCAACAAACCAAAGCCAGCCACTACAGGATGCACGCTTGGGTCTACCACTTTATGGATATTGTATTCCTATTAAGTTAACTAAGTTTTGAATTATAATTACTTAAATTACTTAAAACATCAGTCATGACATGATGTAGACCTAACAGTTTTATTTATAAAAATACTTTTAAAAGTATGTTGTAATGTTGTAAAAGTATGATGTAATTTGACAATCTCCTCTTCAAAAACAAGAGTGATGGCTTTCTGTGGAAAGGATCCGGTGAGAAGTAAAGTTGTTTTACGGAAGAAAATTCTGGAACAAGTATCTCATTTCAAATATCTTGGCTGTGATATCTCTTATCAACATGATAGGGACGCTTGCACCAAGATACATCGCTTCCAACATATCTGTGGAACCATACATAGAGCTCTTAAGAATAGTGCCACCAAAGAAACAAGAATAAAGTTCTATAAAACAATTGTGGCTCCGACATTACTATATGGAAGTGAAACTTGGGTGCTATCCAAGCGTGATGAAAGCAGATTGCAAGCTTCTGAAATGAGGTTTCTGCGGAGAACATATGGGTGCAGTAGAGAGGATCGTTTCAGAAACACGGATATCAGAGCTCAGCTGAATATATTTTCAATGAGAGATAAAATAAATGGGAGTAGGAGGGATTGGTTTCAACATGTGGACAGAATGAGTGAATACCGGATCCCTAAGCAGGCCCTGATATACCAACCAATTGGGAAAAGAGATAGAGGGCGTCCAATGAAAAGATGGACCGATTGTAGAGGCGAAGAGGTTCGAAACAGGCAATAATGCCTTACCCGTGAAAGGAAGAAGAAGAAGAAGAAGAAGAAGTATGTTGTTTGAGTCATCAGCCTGTAGGCTGGTTTGAACCTGTAGAGGTTTTACTAAGTAAAACGAAGAGTGAGGTGGTTTACCATTGCCACAACTCACTCAATGGAAAAGTACCCTTATCAGCATGCCGGGCCCACTCTACAAATGACATCTTCACTTCATTCACCACAGGGTCTGGCTGTATAATGAAGTTCATTACTTTCAAAGGAGATAAATCTAATTAGTGTCTTTTACGCCTCTACCTCTTCCGTTCTTAAATGATTCAGTCATTTAATTGGGTGACCATGTGATAAGAAATAGAACTATTTATTTTAGCCTTGCAACTAACAGATTGAGTGTAAATAATTTGACATTCCACCTGACTTTTATGGGCAGGTTTATGGGCTTTTGAAATTATTTTGTTGTTACAATTTAATCGGCGTGTACACATTTTTATGTAATGCGCATGCTCATTGACGTCATTTTTTGTTTACAGTAGGAGCAAACTTAGAAAGGCTGGACTTTATATCAGTTGGTTGAAAAACAACGAAATAAAACTGTTTCTTTCTTTGTATTGCATTTGAATTACGCATAAGATGATTATGACCTTACTATTTAATACAATTCAAAATTAAAGGAAAATTAAGTTCATAGCAATACAATACCTACAGTCCAGCCTCTCTTAGTTTGCTCCTAATGTAAAGAAATAATGACGTCACTGAGCATGCGCATTATATCAAAATGTGTACACACTGATTAAAAAGTACCAACAAAATACTTTCAAAGTATTTAAATACAAAATACTTTTAAAAGTATTTTTATAAATGAAATTGATAGACCTACATCATATCATGACTGATGTTTTTAGTACTTTAGGTACTTATAATTAAAAAAATAGTTAACTTAATAGGAATACGATATCCGTAAAGTCGTAGACTCTAGCGTTCACCCTGTAGTAGGTGGCTTTTGTTTGTTGACTGCATGAGCAAACTAAGAATGGCTCAACTGTAAGTGATTTTATATTGTATTGATAATAGCCCGCTTTATATATACGCACAATGGAGTTACAGCGGCACGGCACGTCACTCCACTTTTTCAATCCAACAACCGGAGTGTTATAAATCACTCTCCTAACTTGACATTATAATAAATGAATTTAAATACTTTTGTAAGTAAATTAAATGTTCAATTCACTAGGCCTATTATTATAATGCATGTTCGTATAGAAATAAACAACTCTTGGTATGCATTTTACGACAAAAGTATATTCATATAATAAAAGTTATAGGAATTTTAAAAACGTCACAGCTTTTGTTTTCGGAATTTTTCTCTACAGAGCCTAATTTAGAGCCAATTCGTGATTTTCCGTATTTTTAAATTGTACGGAGGTTGATTTTAATTTGCGTCATTTACTCGAGATAAACACATAGTTTATTATTGTTCATTACAGTGGGCAGAGAAAGTCGTGTGAGTGTTACAAACCAGATTATTAAAAGATAGTCTGCCGGTGTTGATGACGAACCGACAGAATATCAGTTGATATATCATACGTATACCATTAAATGCAGTGCTTGGGTAGTTATTATCTTTATCAACTCCACCCGTCGACTATTTTATCGTGCATCCACATACATTTCTCATTTTTTCTTTATTTAATTGATTACTATGTTAGTTACCGCATTGTCTGTTCGTATAAAATTGCACTGTAATTATGATGTCATTTATTGAATGCCAATGAACCTGCACTACAATTGTTTTTCAACCTCACTTTGTATTTATAAAACAAGTATAGGCGAGTTCATTTAAAACAAGTATACAGTAAGATGTTGATAGGCGGTACTAAAATTTAAGAAAATTTAAAATGTTTTTCTTATTTTTGTCAAACCAATAATTTTCTTTATAATAAGAGTAATTGTCCAATTGGATAACAAAGGTAGGTTGTTATGAATACAGTGGTAGGCGTTTAATCTAATGTCTAGAATTTTATTACCTAAATTTTTAGTTTCTCTTGCCTATACGAGGGGGTACCCAAAAGAAACCGGAATTATTTTTTAAAACTATTTATTTTTAATTTTTTCACAAAAGAACCTTATCCCCTTCAAAATACTCTCCATTACAACTAATACATTTGTCCCACCGGTGCTTCCACTGTTCAAAACATTTTTTGTACTCCTCTTCAGTGATGGCTGCCAGCTCATACGTCGTTTTTTTCTTGACATCATCAACGTTGTTAAATCGAAGACCTTTCATGCCCCTTTTCATGCGTGGGAACAAGAAAAAATCACACGGAGCCAGATCGGGTGAGGACGGTGCGTGTGGTAGCAAAACCATGCCGTTTTTCGCCAAAAACTGGGTAACCGAGATTGCCGTGTGTGCAGGCGCGTTGTCGTGGTGGAAAAACCAGTCCCCTTTCTGCCACAAATTAGGTCTTTTACGACGAATGCTGTTTCGTAGTCTTCTTAACACTTCAAGATAAAAAGCTTGATTTACCATCTGGCCTGGTGGAACGAACTCTGAATGGACAATTCCCCTCACATCAAAAAAACAAATCAGCATTGTTTTGATGTTCGATCTGACTTGACGACTTTTTTTTGGTCGGGGTGATAATGAAGTCTTCCATTGACTGGATCGTTGTTTGGTTTCTGGGTCGTACCCATAGCACCAAGACTCGTCACCCGTAATGATCTTTGACATGAAATCTGGATCAGTATCAAGCTGTTGTTTCAAATCACTACACGTTTCAATTCGACGTTCCTCTTGAGTGTCTGTCAGAACCCGAGGCACAAACTTGGCAGCGACTCTTTTCATTGTCAAGTCTTCTGTTAAAATGCGTTGGACTGAGCTCCAAGATAACCCACTAACCTGTGATATTTGGTCAATGGTCTGTCGTCGGTCTGTTCGTACAATTTCTTTCACTTTCACAACATTTTCGTCTGTTCGGGAAGTCGACGGTCGTCCAGAACGAGGTTTGTTCTAAATCGACAAGTCGCCATTTTTAAAGCGCAAAAACCACTCGTACACTTGGGTTTTTCCAATAGCGTCGTCTTTGTAAGCTGTGTTCAACATTACAACTGTTTCCGCGGCGTTTTTACCGAGCAAGAAGCAAAATTTCACAGCCGCACGTTGTTCATTAAAACTTGCCATCATGAAAAACGACACGAGCACAAAACAGCACTAGCGAGAACAATCACTGCACGAGAACAGAACAAGCTAGATCAACGAACAAAATGGCATTGAACTGGCAATGAGTAGCGCTACAAGCAGCCTAGTGGCGGGAATTTGTACTGCACAAGCTCCGCCCACAGTAGAGCTATTCCGGATACTTTTGGGTACCCCCTCCTATAAATAAGTTGTTGTTTAGGTCAACAGCCGAAAGGCTGGTTTGAACCTCTAGAGGTTTTACTAAGTAATAACGAGGAGTAAGGTGGTTTACCGATGCCTTCCACACTGAGCTGAAAGAGTATACTTATCAGCATGCCAGGCCCTCCGAAAAGCACTCACTTTCCACCCTGCAAATGACAACTTCACTTCATTCACCACAGGGTCTGGCTGCATAGTGAAATTCATTACTCTCAGGGGAGATAACTGTGACTATAGTTCAGCCGCTCTAAGTTTGCTCCTCCTTGTGTCAACAAACCAAAACCAGCTACTACAGGGTGCACGCTAGAGTCCGTGACTTTATGGATGTCGTATTCCTATTAAGATAACTATTTTGTAAATTATAAGTACTTAAAGTACTAAAAACATCAGTCATGATATGATGTAGGCCTAAAAATTTAATTTAGAAAAATACTTTTAAAAGTATTTTGTATTTAAATACTTTTGAAAGTATTTAGTTGTTACTTTTTAATCAGCGTGTACACATTTAGATATAATGCGCATGCTCAGTGACGTCATTATTTGTTCACATTAGGAGCAAACTTAGAGAGGCTGGACTGTAGTGTCTTTTACACCTCTAACTCTTCTGTTCTTAAATAGTTCAGTCATATAAGTGGCTGACTATGTGATAAGAAACAGAACTAATTTTTTTAGCCCTGGACCAAACTGATAGAGTGCAATTAAAATAACACTCCACCTGCCCGTTTTGGGCATAATTTTCTCTATAATAAGAGTAATTTTCCAATTGGATACTTAAGTAGGTTGATATAAACACAGTGGTAGGCGTTTAATCTCATCTCTAGATTTTTATTACCTAAATTTTTTTCTTGACGGAAATTTTTAGTCAAGAATTAAATTAGGAATTTGTAACAATAGTGTTGTTGTTTAGGTGATGAGCCTGTAGGCTGGTTTGAACCTCTAGAGGTTTTACTAAGTAAAACGAGGAGTGAGGTGGTTTACCATTGCCACAACTCACTCAGTGGAAAAGTACACTTATCAGCATGCCAGGCCCTCCGAAAAGAACTCACTTTCCACCCTGGAAATGACAACTTCACTTCATTCACCACAAGGTCTGGCTGCATAGTGAAATTCATTACTCTTAGGGGAGATAACTGTGACTAGTGTCTTTTACACCTCTATCTCTTCTGTTTATAAAAAGTTAACATGAATATATAGGAAGGAAAGTATTGTTTTCATGACGATTTTAAGAAATCGAGTTTTCACCGGATCTACACGTTTTCAGAACCCCTGAACCCAAAAAAAACATGTTTTTAGCGATTGGTCTGTGTGTCAGTCTATGTGTGTGTGTGTGTTTGTGTGCGTGTGTGTGTGTGTGTCTGTGTGTGAACACAATATCTCAAGAACGGAACATTGTACGAACTTGAAACTTGAAACTTAAGTTACATTCCACTACCGGACCCGACACGAACATTTCATCAAAATCGGTCAACCGGAAGTAGTAGTTTATTCGTGTAATATTTCACTTTTTTCGATATTTTCAAACACTGGTCCTACGATATTTTTTAAAAATCGCCTGGTTTTTTCAATTTTTTATTGTCTACAAGATAGGGTATTCTGGTCACGCACGCACGCGCGCGCGCGCACACACACACACACAGACAGAGAGAGAGAGAGACCATTTGCTAAAAATATGTTTTTTTTGGGTTGAGGGGGTCTGTTTACGTGTAGATCCGGTGAAGAGTGTATTTGTTAAAATCGACATGAAACCAATACCTTCCTTCTTATATATTCATATAGGCAAGAGAAAGTAAAAAAAACTGTTTGAGACGATAAATTCGATAAACATCAAGTGCAGTAGTATATCTGTTTTCACTGATACAGTGTTCCAAATCCTACCATTCTTCATTAGCGGCGGTATTATAACATGTGATTACAGTTAGTATTACAATCGTTAATGACAATTTACAGTTGTGAAGGGTTTATTGACTAATTACAGACCGTTGTCAGGAGGGAGCATTTTGACAACGGAATCTGTTATCAGTTAACATTATTATAAAGGGTGTTTTTTTTTTAGAAATATAGAACTTTAAAATGAAATAAAACACAGAATAATTCTGTAGCGATAGGTATAAAGGTCTTAAGTCAAAAATTGTCGATTTTCAGTTAAGTACACTACCCAGTTTAGAAAAATTTTCTCTTTCAGTTGGTGCAAAGAGCTTAAGTGTAGCTAACTACGAAGTGAATTATGTTGACTGGCTATATAAAAAATGTTTCTTCGCGTAACGGTATAAAAGTTTTAATTGTAAATAATACCTTTAGATTTAGTTTATCAGTATTTTTTAGTTGTACAAAAGGTCTTAAGTTGAGTTAAGACCTTTATACCAATAGTAGTTTATTTAGTTTTCAGTCTTTTTTAGTTGTACAAAAGGTGTTAAGTTGAGTTAACCGTTATTAGTAGTTTATTATTTTATTTCACCAATATCAATTGCTGAGATCAACTGGGAAAAAAATCAAATTGAAATGGTCGAAATGACAAGAAACCGAAGGTAAACTCGTGACTTAAGTAGTTATAGTAAGAATTTACCAAGTCAAAAGGTATTAAGTTACACTATAAACGGTAAAGGTCTTAATTCGTGAATTGCCCACCGAAACAAGGGCCTCAACGTGACGTAAACAGAATTTTTATTTTCGTTGTTAAGTAGAAAACAAAAAAAATGTATAACAAATTATAAAAACAATTTATGGAAGAGTCATTTACAAAAACTATCCTTAAATAATAAAAAAATATATATAAATTATACTCTCTGAAATTTTCATTTGTTTTTCCTGAAAAATGACTATTTTCAAGTTAAGACCTTTATACCTATCACTACAGAATTGTACAAAATTGACGTAGAAATGGTTTTAATTTAAAGATAATTATTTGCCATTTTTATTTAAAAATAATTTCCGGCATGTGGCCGCCGCGGCTGGCTCGGACTTGGTCCAATCGAGACGTCCAACTTGTGACCACTTTTCGCAGAATTTGGGGCCGTATATTGGTAATAACGCGGCGAATCTTGCCTTCCAAGTCGTCAATTGTCTGTGGCTTTTTGGCATAGACTAGCGACTTCACATACCCCCACAGAAAATAGTCCAGCGTATTAGATTGCACGACCATGGAGGCCAATTTACAGGTTCAGAACGTGAAATTATGCGTTCACCAAACGTTTCCTTCAGTAAATCGATTGTAGCACGCGCTGTGTGACATGTTGCACCATCTTGTTGAAACCACAGCTCTTTAACATTAAGGTGATTCAATTCAGGAACAAAAAAGTCATTGATCATGGCTCTGTAGCGGTCACCATTGACTGTAACATTCTACCCGGCATCATTTTTGAAGAAGTAAGGACCAATGACTTCACCAGCCCATAAAGCACACCAAACAGTCACTTTTTCTGGATGTAAAGGCATCTCAGCAATTATCGAGGATTACCTTCACTCCAAATGCGGCAGTTTTGTTTATTCACGTAGCCATTCAACCAAAAATGGGCTTCATCACTGAACAAAATGCTCTGATGGACGATGATGTCGATCATAAGACGGACGTAGTGCGCGATAAGTTTCACGAACCGAACCATGATTTGCAAAATAAATTTGCACAATTTGCAAGCATTGTTCAGGCGTCAGTCTATTCATTATAAAATGGCAAACCAAACTGAACATAAATTACAAAACAATTTTCAAAATGGCCGCCATGGAAATCAGTACTGCCAACTTAAAAGTCTATACCTCTAAAAAAAACACCCTTTAGTAGGTCCCAATTCGTAATTGAGTAAGTTTCTTATTTATTACCTATTAAATTGAATTAGCTAAATACTTCAGATTAAAATATTACTGTAAAATCAAACGTTTAAGGCTGCTCATTTAGGGGTTACTCAACCCAGAAAATGAAAGATTAATTTACTAGTAATGATTTACCACTTGAACAAAGCTAAAAAAATAATTACAGCCCCTAATATAAGAGTGGGGAGGGTGGAAAAGCGGGCTTTTACGGGGAATTAAATAGGTATCTCAGGAACCAAGAAAGATATCAACATGATTCTTGCGCTAAAAAATTCAGAAAATTGCTGTCTATTATCTGTTGTATGCTACTCGTATTGTATGTATTTTTCTTACAAGAAATTATTAATTGAAGAAAAACCATAATTTCAGAAACATTTATTTTGTGTATTCACAAATTATTTTTTAACTAAATCCCAACTAAGTTGTTTGTAATAATCATTTGAAAGATAATAGAGCAAGATATTATAAAAATTTGAAAAAAACCCATCCAAATACCTCGAATACAAACCAGAATATTTAATTCCCAAGAATGTACAATCATGCAAAAACATTATTCCCGGAAAACTTAATTTAAAGTTGTAGGAATAATTTCTTTCGCCTTGCTAGTGAGCTTTATTTTTAACAAATGTTTTTAAAACTTTTTTTTCAAAGTACAAGTAAACACATGATGTGATTCAGAAAGTTTTAAACTTCAAATAAATGCAAAAAACAATCAAAATTAAAAAGTCTCGTGTGAAAACACTCACACAACATTCTCTTGCCAATGCAAATAATTAACAATAAACCTAACATTATTAATAAAACATTAGAAACAAACAATAAAACTAACTTCAATAACATAACCTAATTTTAATCATGAGTGAAAGACACAAAATGAAAATCAACCTCAATTTGGCTTAAAAATACGGAAAATCGCTCTCTCACGCTTAACTAGGCTCTGTACAAAAAAATGCTCTAAATAAAAGTTGTAGATCGTTTAATGTCCTATAAATTTTATTATATATACTTTTGTCGTAAAATGCATACTGAGGCCGAAATCTTAAAACAATTGATTTTTTACACGTTTTCTTGAGAAAAAAAAAACAGAAAATCGCTAATTACCGCTAAACTAAGCGTTTTACGAAAAAAATGTATCAATAAAAGTTGTAGGATTTAAAATTCTCTACAATTTTTATTACATAAATTTTTGCGCTAAAATTGATATTAAAGCCGTAATCTTAAAAAAACTATGTTTTTACGTGAAACAGCCTCACCGAGAATTTTAGCAAACATGGCGCCTACTCTATCTTGTAGAGCATAAAAAATTTAGTAAATGAGGCGATTTTAAAGAATCGTAGGACGAGTTTTTGAGAAAATCGCAAAAAAGTGAAAAATTACACGAATAAAGTACTACTTCCGGTTGACCGACGTTGATGAAAATGTTCGTGTCAAGTCCGGTAGTGGTATGTAACTTAAGTTTCAAGTTTCAAGTTCGTACGATGTTCCGTTCTTGAGATATTCTGTTCACACACACACACACACACACACAGACCAATCGCTAAAAACATGTTTTATTGGGTTGAGGGGGTCTGTTTGTTTACGTGTATAGTGGGTGAAAAGTGTATTTGTTGTGATCGACATGAAAACAATACTTTCCTTCCTATAAATTCATATAGGCAAGCGAAAGTAAAAATCGTCTTTTGAGTTAACTACACCCATAGTTCCTATTATTTTGCAGTTTCTTGTTCTTGCTTTTGTTAAAATAGTTTCGCTGTCTTCATTTTTTATTTATAAATATTTGTAATAATATATTTAAGAAGATAATTTATTATAGTGTTTATGTAATTTTTGATCGTTTTATTTTTTATTTATAAGGACATTTAATAAATATTTATGAGCCGGCCGCATTGGCGCAGTTGGTAACGTGCTCGCCTCTCATCATGCGGTCCTGGGTTCGAATCCCACTCAGGCACGGCATATTTTCATACGTTACAAAAAATCATTTCATCCTCATCGCACACAGTTACACCCCAACGTCGTCGCTAATGACCTTGATGTTGATGCGACGTTAAATAAAAAAGTAAACAGAAAATTATATTTATGACCATTTTTACTTTCTCTTGCCTATATGAATATATAGGAAGGAAAGTATTGTTTTCATGTCGATTTTAACAAATACACTTTTCATCCGAATATACACCTAGACAGACCCCCCCCCCCCGACCCACACAACAACATGTTTTTAGCGATTGGTCTGTGTGTGTGTGTGTGTACGTACGTGCGTGCGTGCGTGCGTGTGTGTGAACAGAATATCTCAAGAACGGAACATCGTACGAACTTGAAACTTGAATCTTAAATTACATACCACTACCGGACCCGACACGAACATTTTCATCAAAATCGGTCAACCGGAAGTAGTAGTTTATTCGTGTAATTTTTAACTTTTTTGCGATTTTCTCAAAAACTAGTCCTACGTTTTTTTTTAAAAATCGCCTGGTTTACTAAATTTTTTAATCTCTACAAGATAGGGTAGGCGACATGTTATCTTAAATTCTTGGTGAGGATTTTTTCACGTAAAAAATAGTTTTTTTAAGATTACGGCTTTAATATGAATTTTAGCGCAAAAATTTATATAGGCTAATAAAAGTTGTAAATAATTTAAAATTCTATAACTTATATTTCAAACATTTTTTTTGTATAACGCTTAGTTTAGCAGTAATTAGGGATTTTCTGTTGTTTGCTCACGAAAACGTGTGAAAAATCGATTTTTTTAAGATTTCGGCCTTAGTATGCCTTTTATGACAAAAGTGTATATAATCAAATTTATAGAAAATTAAAAGATCTACAACTTTTGTTTATAAAATTTTTCTCTACAGAGCCTAGTTTAGCGTGAAATAGTAATTTTCCGTATTTTTAAGCTAAACTGGGCCGATTTTCATTTTGCGTCTTTCACTCAAGATTAAAATTAGTTTATGTTTATTGAGGTTAGTTTTTTGTTTATTTCTAATGTTTTATTACTAATGTTAGGTTTATTGTTAATTTTTTGCATTGGCAAGAGAAAGTTATGTGAGTGTTTCACACCTGATTTTTTTATTTATAAATATTTGTAATAATATATTTAAGAAGATAATTTATTATGGTGTTTATGTAATTTTTGATCGTTTTATTTATTTATGAGGACATTTAATAAATATTTATGAACTAATAAATACGATGAATTCATAAACAAAAGTAAACAGAATTGTATTTATTACCTTTTTTTTTTGGTCATAATAAACACATTTTAATGAAGATTGTTTAATATGTATTAATAATGTAATATATTTTGCCATTGTTTTGATGAATGTAATACATTTCATTATTACAAAATGTATTCGTTTAGGTTACATATATTAGATCATTTCTTTTCATTTAATTATAATTTATTTAAATAATATCTACCTACGTTTTAATGTATGATGATTTGAATTTGAAGTTCAATGTCAGGCTTAAGATTGATATTTAATTTTTTTTTTTAAATTTTGTTTCGTTGCCAGAAAAATAATAAATGTTAATTTAGTTAAACAGTTTTAATTTTAACGATTTGTTGTTTTTATTATTGTACTAAAAATTTATTACTACATTGATCAGTTTTATTTTTAAATGTTAGATTCTTTTGAATTTATTATACGAGTGTAATCTTATTATTAGAATTTTGTTAGGTTTTTTCTGAATTCTTAATCCTAGAAAAGATTACGCAAGTTAAATATTTAACTTGGTTGTGATTATGCTAAATGAATTAAGGTGTAGCGGATTGTATTTATCTAAAAATAGATTTTTATTCGAATTAATATTAAGCTAGTTTAAAATCGATTGATATTTATCGTATATAAAATATAAATTAATTTTTACTTTCTCTTGCCTGTAAATTATAGGTATACTTGATAAAATTATAGGAGGGACGTATTATTTTCATGTCCATTTTTCAAAATTGAGTTTTCACGGGATATACACGTTTTCAGACCCCTTGGACCCAAGAAAACATGTTTACCGATTGGTCCGTGTGTGTGTAGCCTAATTGAACAAAATATCTCAAGACGAAATTTTGTACGAAGTTGAAACTTGGAACTCAAGTTAGATACCACTTAAGGACTTAATACGAACATTTTCATCAAAATCGGTTAACCGGAAGTAGTAGTTTGTTCGTATCATTTCACAAAAAAAGAAATTTTTTTTTTTTTTTAAATCGCCTTAACTGCATTGTTTATGCATTACATGATATGGTAGACGCCATATCTGCCGAAATTCTGAGGGAGCCTCTGTTCTCATTGATGAAATTGATTTTTTTTAAGACTGCGTCCTAAATGTGCATTTTAGGACGAAAATGTACATAAACATGGTTGTAGAAATTTAAATACCTACAACTTTTATTCTCAACATTTCTTTGTATAATGTTTAGTTTAGCTGAGAAATTTTGGCTGTAGTATGAATTTTACGACCAAAGTGTATAAAATTAAATTTATAGAAAATTAAAAAATCTATAACTTTTATTTTAAGTATTTTTCTCTATAGGACCTAGTTTAGCGTGAAAGAGTAATTTTACGTACTTTTAAGCAAAAATAAGGTTGGTTTTCTATGGTCTATCTTGGTTTTCTAAAATAAGGTTGGTTTTCTATGGTCTACCTTGGTTTTCTAAAATAAGGTTGGTTTTCTATGGTCTATATTGGTTTTCTAAAATAAGGTTGGTTTTCTATGGTCTTTCTTGGTTTTCTAAAATAAGGTTGGTTTTCTATGGTCTATCTTGGTTTTCTAAAATAAGGTTGGTTTTCTATGGTCTACCTTGGTTTTCTAAAATAAGGTTGGTTTTCTATGGTCTATCTTGGTTTTCTAAAATAAGGTTGGTTTTCTATGGTCTATCTTGGTTTTCTAAAATAAGGTTGGTTTTCTATGGTCAATATTGGTTTTCGATGCCGGCCGCATTGGCGCAGTTGGTAACGTGCTCGCCTCTCATCATGCGGTCCTGGGTTCGAATCCCATTCAGGCATGGCATATTTTCATACGTTGCAAAAAATCATTTCATCCTCCATCGTACAAAAAGTTACACCCAAACGACGTCGCTAATGACCGTTGTAGTTGATGCGACGTTAAATAAATAAATTAAAAAAAAAGGTTGGTTTTAATTTTGCATCATTCACTCATGATTAAAATCAGGTTATGTTTTTTGAGGTTAGTTTTTCGTTTATTTCTAATGTTTTATTACTAATGTTAGGTTATATTGTTAAAATTATTTGCATTGGCAAGAGAAAGTCGCCTTGAGTGTTTCACACCAGATTTTTAGTTAAGTCGTGATATAAATTATTCGACCGGACATTCCTTAGTTTTGTCATCGCCTGCAATGGCACTACTGTTTTAGTATCGATCTGGAATGTGACACGATCTAATTTAAAACTAGGAAATGAGTTTTAAGTGTCACCGATAACCAATATCTGTAACAGAGATTGCTTTCTGCAGAGGGACTATAAAACACTCACATTAGAGAATTCACATTAAAATCAATTTTTAGAAAAAAAGGATTTAAATCACTGAAGATTATTAGAAAACTGGTTGTTTACAATATTACACATTTCTGTTTGAGACGCGTTTTATTATTTCTAGAATTTTTAATATAACGGCATCATTAAAATTAAAAATGCATTATTTTAAGTTGATTCACGTGTGTTTCTGTCATTTGATAGATAAAATATGAAAAACACTTTAAGTTATAAATATAAGAATAACATCTGATGTGAAACACTCACACAATTTTTTCTTGCCAATGTAAATATTGTAAAATATAACCTGTGTTGAATAGAATCAGTAATTTCAGAAAGCCAATGGCGGCCATTCAGAGCCGGCCGCATTGGCGTAGTTGGTAACGTACTTGCCTCTCATCATGCCGTCATGGGGTCGAATCCCATTCAGGCACGACATATTTTCATACGTTACAAACAATCATTTCGTCCTTCACCGTCTGCATCAGCAGTAATTGCAGAACAGTCGGACGATAAACAAAAAAATCTGGTGTGAAACACTCACACACCTTTCTCTTGCCAATGCAAATAATTAACAATATAACCTAACAATAGTAATAAAACATTAGAAATAAACAACACAACTAACTTCAATAAACATAACCTAATTTCAATCATGAGTGAAGACGCAAAATGAAATTCAACCTCAGTTTGGCTTACGGAAAATCACACCTTCACGCTAAACTAGGCTCCGTAGAGAAAAATGCTCTAAATAACAGTTGTAATCTTTCAATTTCCTACAAATTTGATATACTTTTTTGTCGTAAAATCCATAATAACCATAAGGGCCTTAAAGAAGATTTTCATAAATATGTATGAATGTGTGTGTGTGTGTGCATGTGAGTATGTATTGCTGTTAAAGTAGTTGAAGATACCGAGATACTGACATTGATGAAAACGAGAGACGTACGTAAAGGAAATTACGTGTATGCGTGCGTGTATGTGTACGTTAGAGTATACGAGGGGGTACCCAAAAGTGTCCGGAATAGCTCTGCTGTGGGCGGAGCTTGTGCAGTACAAATTCCCGCCACTAGGCTGCTTGTAGCGCTACTCATTGCCAGTTCAATGCCATTTTGTTCGTTGATCTAGCTTGTTCTGTTCTCGTGCAGTGATTGTTCTCGCTAGTGCTGTTTTGTGCTCGTGTCGTTTTTCATGATGGCAAGTTTTAATGAACAACGTGCGGCTGTGAAATTTTGCTTCTTGCTCGGTAAAAACGCCGCGGAAACAGTTGTAATGTTGAACACAGCTTACAAAGACGACGCTATTGGAAAAACCCAAGTGTACGAGTGGTTTTTGCGCTTTAAAAATGGCGACTTGTCGATTTAGAACAAACCTCGTTCTGGACGACCGTCGACTTCCCGAACAGACGAAAATGTTGTGAAAGTGAAAGAAATTGTACGAACAGACCGACGACAGACCATTGACCAAATATCACAGGTTAGTGGGTTATCTTGGAGCTCAGTCCAACGCATTTTAACAGAAGACTTGACAATGAAAAGAGTCGCTGCCAAGTTTGTGCCTCGGGTTCTGACAGACACTCAAAAGGAACGTCGAATTGAAACGTGTAGTGATTTGAAACAACAGCTTGATACTGATCCAGATTTCATGTCAAAGATCATTACGGGTGACGAGTCTTGGTGCTATGGGTACGACCCAGAAACCAAACAACGATCCAGTCAATGGAAGACTTCATTATCACCCCGACCAAAAAAAAGTCGTCAAGTCAGATCGAACATCAAAACAATGCTGATTTGTTTTTTTGATGTGAGGGGAATTGTCCATTCAGAGTTCGTTCCACCAGGCCAGACGGTAAATCAAGCTTTTTATCTTGAAGTGTTAAGAAGACTACGAAACAGCATTCGTCGTAAAAGACCTAATTTGTGGCAGACAGAGGACTGGTTTTTCCACCACGACAACGCGCCTGCACACACGGCAATCTCGGTTACCCAGTTTTTGGCGAAAAACGGCATGGTTTTGCTACCACACGCACCGTACTCACCCGATCTGGCTCCGTGTGATTTTTTCTTGTTCCCACGCATGAAAAGGGGCATGAAAGGTCTCCGATTTAACAACGTTGATGATGTCAAGAAAAAGACGACGGATGAGCTGGCAGCCATCACTGAAGAGGAGTACAAAAAATGTTTTGAACAGTGGAAGCACCGGTGGGACAAATGTATTAGTTGTAATGGAGAGTATTTTGAAGGGGATAAGGTTCTTTTGTGAAAAAATTAAAAATAAATAGTTTTAAAAAATAATTCCGGTTTCTTTTGGGTACCCCCTCGTACAGTCACAGTCGATCTAATAGCTACACAGTTTCTGTTGCACTTTTGTTTTTAAATTGATTAGACCATTTTTTGCGTGCGAAGCCGCGACGGGGCATGCTTGTTAAACATAATTTATAACGGGTGATTCAAAAAGAGCGCCGGTTTTCAAACGGCTGGTAAATTTTTGTTTATCGGTTGGCAACATTGTTAGACCTCATTTTAATTTCGGAGAACATTCCGATTGACGATTCAGTTGTAGTTTCTCTTGTTCGCAGTGTAGTACTTTCGCAGTCTGTGTCTAACCATGGAGAAGTTTACTATTGCACAACGAGTGTTAATCGTCAAAACATTTTACCAGAGTGGAGAGAGTTATGCGGCTACTGTCAGGCGACTTCGCGGTACTCTAGGACGTAATGAAGCACCGAATGAATCAACAGTTCGCAGGCTCATGAAAAAGTTTTTTGAGACGGGTTCAACAGTCGACCTTAAAATTTCTGGACGTCGTCGTTCTGACCGAACTGAGGAGAACGTTGCGTTGGTTCGTGACAGTGTGGCTGTTAGCCCAGCAAAATCAATACGTCGCCGTTATCAACAATTGGGTTTACGATGTTCTTCTGTACGGAGAATTCTTCGGTACGATCTCCAATATCACCCGTATAAAATTCAGTTTCTGCACGAGAAACAATGTTGTTGCTCCGTGAACGGCTCCAGGATCGCATCATTTCTCGTAATTCCGACCATCAATGGCCACCAAGGTCGTGTGACTTGACGCCTTGTGACTTTCATCTTTGGGGTCATCTGAAGTCATTGGTGTATGCCAATAAACCCCGAAACATCAATGACTTGAAGGAGGAAATTCGACGGGTTATCGGGCAAATGGAAGTCAAAACTTGTCGTGCAGTAATATCCAATTTCATGGACAGAGTTGATGCGCGCCAGCCTAGTAGAGGAGGACACATGCATGACATCATTTTTCATACATGAAATCGGAAGGTAAGATGAACTTGTTGATGTATTTATCTTCAGTTTTTCAATAAAATAAATCTCTTAATTTGATATATCAAAACCGGCGCTCTTTTTGAATCACCCTTTATTTTTCGTTATTTATATTGACAAGAGAACGTCGTGTGAGTATTTCACACCAAATTCTAATCAGCATAGAAATTAAACTAATTTAATTTGATAAATAAGCAGATAAAATACCTCAAGTACTTTTTAAAAGTTTCGATAAAGATTAATTCATATAATTTACAAAGAACTTGTTTAAAAGTAAATAAAGAATGCCGCTCTATCCACAAATATTAGTTATCAAGTTTTACAAATAGAATGTCCTACAATATTAATGACTTTCCGTAAAACTACATTAACAATACAAATTTAAATGTGATAATACAAAACTAAATTTGCCTGTTCAGTATTAAACATTAATTTTACATCATTTTTATAAATCAATATCATTAATTATTACATTTTTATATTATTTAAAACAAGTTTCTTTCGTCCAGTTTTAACATAAAATGGATAAATTTTAGGTATTCTCAAAGTGAAAAAATATAGCTATTTTTATTTTTACTTTCTCTTACCCTATATCAATATAAATATAATAAGGAAGGAAGGTATTGTGACAATATCAAAAACAAATGTGGTTCGAGAGGTTTCTAGAAATTCATAAAATGTTAAATAGTAAATAATAGAATGACAAAGTAACAATAGGGTTAGTTATAAAAGGATATTTAAAACGGGCCGTGTATAATAAGGTAGGGTCTTTGTTGTACAACTATTTACGAAACAGTCGGTTGGTTACCTGTAACACCTTTTATTAAATCGTGACTTGTTTACACGAGTTAAAATTATTCCAAAGCCATAAAAAGGATTTTTGTATTTTATTATTGGATCGAATGTCTCTGTCTTTCCAGAAATCTCTCTGATCTACCTATATACGAGGGGGTACCCAAAAGGAACCGGAATTATTATTTAAAACTATTTATTTTTAATTTTTTTACAAAAGAACCTTATCCCCTTCAAAATACTCTCCCTTACAACTAATACATTTGTCCCACCGGTGCTTCCACTGTTCAAAACATTTTTTGTACTCCTCTTCAGTGATGGCTGCCAGCTCATCCGTCGTTTTTTTCTTGACATCATCAACGTTGTTAAATCGGAGACCTTTCATGCCCCTTTTCATGCGTGGGAACAAGAAAAAATCACACGGAGCCAGATCGGGTGAGTACGGTGCGTGTGGTAGCAAAACCATGCCGTTTTTCGCCAAAAACTGGGTAACCGAGATTGCCGTGTGTGCAGGCGCGTTGTCGTGGTGGAAAAACCAGTCCCCTGTCTGCCACAAATTAGGTCTTTTACGACGAATGCTGTTTCGTAGTCTTCTTAACACTTCAAGATAAAAAGCTTGATTTACCGTCTGGCCTGGTGGAACGAACTCTGAATGGACAATTCCCCTCACATCAAAAAAACAAATCAGCATTGTTTTGATGTTCGATCTGACTTGACGACTTTTTTTTGGTCGGGGTGATAATGAAGTCTTCCATTGACTGGATCGTTGTTTGGTTTCTGGGTCGTACCCATAGCACCAAGACTCGTCACCCGTAATGATCTTTGACATGAAATCTGGATCAGTATCAAGCTGTTGTTTCAAATCACTACACGTTTCAATTCGACGTTCCTTTTGAGTGTCTGTCAGAACCCGAGGCACAAACTTGGCAGCGACTCTTTTCATTGTCAAGTCTTCTGTTAAAATGCGTTGGACTGAGCTCCAAGATAACCCACTAACCTGTGATATTTGGTCAATGGTCTGTCGTCGGTCTGTTCGTACAATTTCTTTCACTTTCACAACATTTTCGTCTGTTCGGGAAGTCGACGGTCGTCCAGAACGAGGTTTGTTCTAAATCGACAAGTCGCCATTTTTATAGCGCAAAAACCACTCGTACACTTGGGTTTTTCCAATAGCGTCGTCTTTGTAAGCTGTGTTCAACATTACAACTGTTTCCGCGGCGTTTTTACCGAGCAAGAAGCAAAATTTCACAGCCGCACGTTGTTCATTAAAACTTGCCATCATGAGAAACGACACGAGCACAAAACAGCACTAGCGAGAACAATCACTGCACGAGAACAGAACAAGCTAGATCAACGAACAAAATGGCATTGAACTGGCAATGAGTAGCGCTACAAGCAGCCTAGTGGCGGGAATTTGTACTGCACAAGCTCCGCCCACAGCAGAGCTATTCCGGATACTTTTGGGTACCCCCCCCGTAAAGAGAGCCCCAAGTACGGTCGGGGAGTTAGTATTCGTTTGATCTTTGACGAGTGTTTATTGCGTGTGCTATCGGTACGTTAGAAGAGGTCAACGTTCCGGCCATTGTATTGGTCAACTATTGTCATTCAGTTTTATTGTGTATGTGCATTGGGTATAATTGTTTGTAAGTAGTACTAAGTAATTTATTTAAGTTATTTATTGTATTACTTCATTATAATTAGTTTATTATTTATTTCGTAAAAATCTTTTAGTTGTAATAAAGATTTGTAATTGTAAACTTTAGTGTATTAATTATTTAATTACCTAGATCCCGAAACGGACCTTAACGATAAGTATCACAGTATTGTTTTCATGTCGAGTTTTAGAAATCGACTTTTCATTAGATATTAGACACTTTTTCAGGCTCCCTGAACCACCCAAACAAACATAAATTTAGGTATTGATCAGTGTTTTTGAACAAAATATCTCAAGAACGACATATCGTACGACGTTAAAACTGGGAACTTAAGTTAGATACCACTACGGAACCCGACAATAATTTTCATCGAAATCGGTCAACCGAAAGTAGTAAATTATTCGTGTAATTTTTAATTTTTTGTGATTTTCTTAAAAACGGCTCCTACGACTTTTTTAAATAAACGCCTCTACAAGATAAGGCTATACGAGATTTTTCACTTTTTACGATTTTTTCAATTTTTATATGCTCTACAAGATAAAAAAAGCGCCATAACTGTGAAATTCTTTAGAAGGCTGTGCTCTCGTAGGAATTAGATGCGTTGATTTTCTGT
The DNA here is from genome assembly GCA_035578175.1 of Catonia carolina. Taxonomy (NCBI): domain Eukaryota; kingdom Metazoa; phylum Arthropoda; class Insecta; order Hemiptera; family Achilidae; genus Catonia; species Catonia carolina. The sequence goes on along the minus strand of JAQMRL010000029.1, from coordinate 550,602 downwards.
CCGCACGATCAGAACGCACTCTATGTGCCACGCTTCATTTTTAATACACCATACAAAAATTTTTTGCACGCAACGATCACTTGCTCGGAACGCAGAACGCAGATCGCATCTGTGTGCCAGGCCTTTCATGGAAGTAGCGATTTTAAATAAATCATTCAAAAATTAAAAAAAGTTACACGTTTAAAAATAATTCCCGCATTTTATAAAAGATAATATGACAATCCGAAATGAATCATGTGTATTTAAAAACATATATTTGCTTTTAATTCTGAGAAGTAATGTTTTATAAAGTGACATGTAGATTTGAGAAGATGATATCTCAATGTAAAGGAGAACAATCGGTTAGATCATTTGAGAAGTAGCAAAACAGATGAAGACATATTAATACCCAATAATAACAATTAATACGCGTATGTCATTCAAGAAGATTAAAATAACACAATAACTAATACAGGGTGATTCAAGAAGATATGCACAAACTTTGGGAGCTCAATGTACATGTAAAAATGATGAACAAATCTAGTGTGAAACACTCATACAACTTTCTCTTGCCAATACAAATAATTTAAACAATATAACCTAACATTAGTAATAAAACATTAAAAATAAACAAAAAACTAACATAAAAAAAATAACTTTATTTTAACCATGAGTGAAAGACGCAAAATGAAAATCAACCTCAGTTTGGCTTAAAAATACGGAAAATCACTCTTCTACGCTAAACTAGGCTCTGCAGAAAAAAATTCTTAAAATAAAAGTTGTAGATATTTTAATTTCCTATAAATTTAATTATATATGTTTTTGTCGTGAAATGCATACTAAGACCGAAATCTTTAAAAAATCAATTTTTCACAGGTTTTTGTGAGAAAAAAACAGAAAATCGCTAATTACCGCTAAACTAAGCGTTATACCAAAAAATGTTTGAAATAAAAGTTGTAGGGTTTTCATTTAGAAAATTCATTTAATCAAATATCTATTCGCTTTCTGTGTACTTTATTTACACAGTTTTGTTGAGAATACAATTTTTTTCTACAAGCTTTATTCAAATTTTTATCTGTTTCTTGGTGAAATAACAAAGTTATTGTTGCCCAAAGATGAAAAAATGTGTTTTTTCCACTCTATTTTTTGCATTTGAACCGGTTTTCTCAAAAACTAGATAACTTAAAGTTCTGGGACCTGTTTTATTCACTTTATCAGGTCAAAAACCATAAAAAACGATTGAATTCGCCTCGTTAATCAACCTTACAAGAATTTCAGGAAGACCTCATTTCACCTGGTGAGCTAAAATCCGGGCGAAATCTTTCGCTAGCCGTAACTCGGAAACGAAGCATTTCCGGACCCATGTTTATATAAACTTTTTTCATTATTTTTACATGTATACAATGAGCTCCTAAAGTTTCTGCATATCTTCGTGAATCACCCTGTACTGTATAAGAATAATACAAACCAAACGTATGCCGAAAAAGAAATCGATTTACAACGTTTGATCGGAAGTTGTATTGGGAATTTTATTGAGATGCCCAGCAGGAGGGACATTCCACATGATCAATGAGAAGCTGATTAATCCGTTTGAAAAAGAGAGGTCCACAAATGATGATTTAAGTTCAATGACACGCATCGCGAATCATCATCATCATCATTCTTCATTGTCAACACAATTGAAAACCAATCACATTTTTACGTGCGTATTAACATCGATTGAGGTGTTTACCCTATCTAGAAGCCTGCCTAAATTACGGTATAGCAAAGTAAACTTTTATACATCGGAATCTCTCTACATTTATATATTATTCATATGATCAACCTCTCACTAAATTCAAGAGTTTTTTTAAAAAATCTACAATGAAATGTGCAAGTCATTCGAAATAAAACGATTTTAACTTTAATCAAAAATAAAATTAATGGAAATAAAATTGATAAACTCACTACAATATAGTTAAGCCTTAAACCATAAAATAAATAATCACAAAACTGCGTAATATATTTGACCATTACAGGCAGGTGGAGTGTTAATTTATTGGCACTCGATCTGGTGGTTCCAGGGCTTCAAAAAATAGTTCTCTCTCTTATCACATTGGGGGTCACCCAATTATACGACTGAAGCATTTAACAACAGAACTGGCACAGGTGTAAAAAACACCAGTCACAGTTATATCCTATTTTATTATACAGGTAGATCCTGTGGTGAATGAAGTGAAGGTGTCATATCCAGGGTGGAAAGTAGGTGCTTTTTAGAGGGCCTGGTATGCTAATAAGTATATTTTTTTCAGTAAATTTTGGCTTGTTATATTTAGTAAAGCCTCAAGAGGCCCCAACTGGCTTTTCGGCTTTCAGAGGGCCTGGCATGCTGATAAGCATATTTTTTTCAGTAAATTTTGGCTTGTTATACTTAGTAAAGCCTCCAGAAGCCCCAAACTGGCTTTTCGGCTTTCAGAGGACCTGGTATGCTGATAAGCATATTTTTTCAGCGACTGTTGGCTCGTTATACTTAGTAAAGTCTCTAGAGGCTGAAACCGACCTTTCAGTTCACGACCTAAACAACAATTAAAGTTATAGGAAATGAAAAAAATTACAACTTTTTTATTTTTTATTTTTCTAAATATTTATTTAACTGCTGTGGTCATTAACGACGACGTTAGGGTGTAACTGTCCGTAATTAGGATGAAATTATTTTTTGTAACGTATGAAAATATGCCGTGCCTCGGTGGGATTCGAACCTACAACCGCATGATGAGAGACGAGGACGTTACAAACTACGCCAATGCGGCTGGCAACTACCAACTTTTATTTTAAACAGTTAACTTTACAGAGCCTAGTTAAGAAGCAATTACACTGATTTCCCCTATTTTTAAGTTCAATAGAGCTAGAATTACATTTTGCATCAATCAATAATGATTAAAATTAGGTTGTGGTTTTCATTTTACATTGGCACGAGATTTTCGTGTGTGTGTTTCACACCAGTTCAGTTATATAATCGGGTGACCACACTTCCTCACTCAGTGGAAAAGTATGCTTATCACCATTCCAAGCACTCTAAAAAACATCTACTTTTCACCCTGCAAATGACACTTTCACTTCATTCACCACAGAGTCCAACTGAACTGTATAATGATATTGTAGATAACTGTGACTATAGTTCAGCCGCTCTAAGTTTGCTCCTACTGTCAACAAACCAAAACCAGCTACTACAGGGTGCACGCTAGAGTCCGTGACTTTATGGATGTCGTATTCCTATTAAGTTAACTATTTTTTAAATTATAAGCACATAACGTACTAAAAACATCAGTCGTGATATGATGTAGGCCTAACAATTTAATTTAGAAAAATACTTTTAAAAGTATTTTCTATTTAAATACGTTTTAAAGTATTTTGTTGTTACTTTTTAATCAGCGTGTACACATTTTTATATAATGCGCATGCTCAGTGACGTCATTTTTTGTTTACATTAGGAGCAAACTTAGAGAGGCTGGACTGTAGTGTTTTTTACACCTGTGCCAGTTCTGTTGTTAAATGCTTCAGTCATATGATTGGGTGACCCCCAATGTGATAAGAGAGAGAACTAGTTTCTGTAGCTCTGGAATTAGGAGATCGATAACAAAAATAATTTAACACTCCCATCTGCCAGTTATGGGCAGTACTTTTTTACTTTCTCTTGCCTATATGAATATATAGGAAGGAAAGTATTGTTTTCATGTAGATTTTAAGAAATCGAATTTTCACCGGATCTATACGTTTTCAGACCCCCTGAACCCTAAAAACATACGTATTTCTAGCGATTGGTCTGTGTGTGTGTGCGCGCGCGCGCGTGTGTGTGTGTGTGTGTGTATACAAAATATCTCACGAACGGAATGTCGTACGAACTTGAAACTTGAAACTTAAGTTACATACCCTTACCGGACCCGACATGAACATTTTCATCAAAATCGGTCAACCGGAAGTAGTAGTTTATTCATGTAATTTTTCACTTTTTTGTGATTTTCTCAAAAACTGGTCCTACGTTTTTTTTAAAATTGCCTGGTTTACTAAATTTTTTATTCTCTACAAGATAGGGTAGGCGTCATGTGTGCTGAAATTCTTGGTGAGGGCGTTTTCTCGTAAAAACGTTGTTGTTTTAAGATTACGGCTTTAATATGCATTTTAGCGCAAAACTTTATATAATAAAAATTGTAGAGAATTAAAAATCCTACAACTTTTATTTAAAACAATTTTTTGTATAACGCTTAGTTTAGCGGTAATTAGCGATTTTCTGTTTTTTCTCACGAATACGTGTGAAAAATCGATTCTTTTAAGATTTCGGCCTTAGTATGCACTTTACGACAAAAGTGTATATAATAAATTTATAGAAAATTAAGAGATCTACAACTTTTATTTAAAGAATTTTTCTCTACAGAGCCTAGTTTAGCGTGAAAGTGTGATTTTCCGTTTTTTTTAAGCCAAATTGAGTTCGAGTTTCATTTTGCATCATTCACTCATGATTAAAATAAGGTTATGTTTTTGAGGTTAGTTTTTGTTTATTTCTAATATTTTATTAATAATGTTAGGTTTATTATTAATTATTTGCATTGGAATGAGAAAGTTGTGTGAGTGTTTCACACCAGATTTTTTATAGATTTGAATCTCAATAATCCGACCTTAGTTTAACCAGAATAATAATAATAATAATAATAATAATAATTTTTTTTCTCTATTTAGGAAATTTACAATCTGTTTGAAACAATCAATGAATGTGATAACACAAAATTTGGAAAAGAAATAACATAATAAATAAAGGTGAGTGGAGACAGAGTCCAGTGAGAGAACTCCGACGTGAATAGATAGCCTAAGTGCAGCATTTAGAACACTGTAATGGATATGCAATTACAGTACTACGTTAATTGATGAGGTCTCGGCTCCATCGACGTTTTAGACGTCTTATTGGATTGTTTGGAAGAACCTGCGTAGCCAGATTTGAGATCAATGGGTTATGGTGGTTCACAAGTTTCTTCCTGAATTTTGTGCATGTAGAGTTTTAAGAAAACGTCATTTATGTAGGGTACGTTTAGGTCACCAGGAATAGATAACATTTAGACACGTTTAGACACCAGGAATAGATAACATACCATCGGAATTATTATTACGATGTGGCAAAGTTGCTCAAAACAAATTATACGAACTTGTGTGCAGAATGTATGAGTGTGGAGAGGTACCATCGGACTTTAAAAAAAATATTATGATTCCAATACAAAAAAGTCAGGAGCGGAGAAGTGTGAACATTACAGAACCATCAGCCTAACATGCCATGCATCTAAGATACTGACAAGAATTATATACAGGAGAATAGAACACCGAGTAGAAGAAGTATTGGACGATGACCAATTTGGATTTAGAAGGAGAATGGGAACTCGTGATGCAATATTGGCTCTGAGACTGATTATTGAGAAAAGGATAAAGAAAAATAAAACTACTTTTATGGCATTTGTAGATTTAGAGAAAGCATTTGACAATCTGGACTGGAGTAAAATGTTTAAAACTTTGAAAAGGCTAGGAATTAAATACAAAGAAAGGAAAGTTATCTACAGTCTGTATAAGAATCAAACGGCTGTTTTGAGAATCGAGGGGTACGAAAAAGAGGCTGCTGTAAGAAAAGGTGTACGACAAGGTTGTTCTTTGTCACCACTAACTTTTAACTTGTATATAGAAGAGGCTATAAATGAAGTGAAGGAGAAATTTGACGTAGGAATAAAAATTCAAGGAGAAACAATAAAAATGTTGAGATTCGCCGATGATATAGTAGTATTAGCCGAGGCAAAGAATGAACTAGAGGATGCCTTAAATGGAATGGATGAGATCTTGAGGAAGGATTACTTCATGAAAATTAATAAGAACAAAACGAAAGTGTTGTGCAGCAGCAAGAGTGGTTTAGAAGAGATGGGAAATTTAAAAGTAGGCAACGAGAACATACAGGAAGTTGGGGAATTCTGCTATCTAGGGAGTAAAATAACAAAGGATGGTAGAAGCACGAGTGATATCAAGAGTAGAATTGCTCAAGCTAGAAAAGCCTTTGAAATGAAAAACAGCTTACTGACTACAAACATTGATTTACAGATTAGGAAAAATTTCTTAAAACATTATGTTTGGAGTGTAGCATTATACGGAAGTGAAACGTGGGTGATAAGGGCTGTAGAACGGAAGAGGATAGAAGCTTTTGAAATGTGGTGTTATAGGAAAATGTTAAAGATTAGGTGGGTGGACAAAATAAGTAATTTAGAGGTTATTAGGCGAGTGGATGAAAAAAGAAGTATATGGAAGCATCTTACCAAAAGAAGGGATAGGCTAGTGGGGCATATCCTAAGACATCCAGGTATTGGGCTATCAATAATGGAGGGTAACATTGAGGGAGTAAATTGTAGAGTGAGGCAAAGATTAGAATATATAAAGCAAATTACAAAAGATGTAGGGTGTTACAGGTATGTAGATATGAAACGACTTGCGCAAGATAGAACAGGTTGGAGAACTGCATCAAACCAGTCGAGACTGATGACAAAAAAAAAACGTTTAGGTCTGTAATAAATTAATAAAAATATCTTAAAAAAGAATACTAGGTAATTTCTTAATTTAAGGTTAAATTTATTACCTAAAATGTTGATCTGAATAGAACATTCGGATTTCATTGGATAGCTAAATTAATACCGAATACCTTAATATAGAATAAGATAGCATATTATTTTGTTTTTATTAAATCAGATGGTAATACATAAACGTGAGGTAAGCTGTTGAAGGACATTATTATGATATCATACCCTTTAAAATCATGGTTCCTTTTTTACATTTCAGATCGGTTCCGGCCGTCCGTCCGTCCGTCCGCATAGCATACTTTATTCATAATCATCTTCTTTACGTCAAACTATAAAACCATTTTATAAATTTATATCATACAGATTAACTTTTTATTTTTCCTTCATTTTATTTTTTACCTATAGATACTTGGGTCACGAGAATGACTTTTGCGTATGAATAGGTTGTAATGAAGGGGAGAGAAAATCAGACAGTGCTACCAACCTCAACACTAAGGCACTACATTTTTTACCGAGTAATTGCACCGTTTGTTAACCACATGTTGCCTTTTTTACTTTCTCTTGCCTATATGAATATATAGGAAGGAAAGTATTGTTTTCATGTCCATTTTAACAAATCGAGTTTTCACCGGATCTACACGTTTTCAAACCCCCTGAACCCAAAAAAAATGTTTTTAGCGATTGGTCTGTGTGAGTGTGTGTGTGCATACAAAATATCTCAAGAACGGAATATCGTACGAACTTGAAACTTAAAACTTAAGTTAGGTACTACTACCGGACGCGACACGAACATTTTCATCAAAATCGGTCAACCGGAAGTAGTAGTTTATTCGTATAATTTTTCACTTTTTTGCAATTTTCTCAAATACTGGTCCTACAATTTTGTTTAAAATTGCCTGGTTTACTGAATTTTTTATTCTCTACAAGATAGGGTAGGCGCCATGTTTGCTGAAATTCTTTAGTCAGGCTGTTTTCACGTAAAAAAACTGTTTTTTTAAGATTGCGGCTTTAATGTGCATTTTAGCGCAAAAATATAACTACTAAAATCAAAGTTGTAGACAATTTAAAATACCACAACTTTTAATTCAAATATTTTTTGTATAACGCTTAGTTTAGCGGTAATTAGCGATTTTTTGTTTTTTCTCACGAAATTGTGTGAAAAATCGATTTTTCAAGATTTCGGTCTTTGTATGCATTTTACGACCAAAGTGTATATAATTAATTTTATAGGAAATACAAAGATCTACAACTTTTATTTATAGCAGTTTTCTCTACAGAGCCTAGTTTAGTGTGAAAGAGTGATTTTCCATATTTTTAAGCCGAACTAAGTTTGATTTTCATTTTGCGTCTTTCACTCATGATTAAAATTAGGTTATGTTTCTTGGGGTTAGTTTTTTGTTTCTTTCTAATGTTTTATTACTAATGTTAGGTTATATTGTTAATTATTTGCATTGGCAAGAAAAAGTTGTGTGAGTGTTTTACACAAGATTTTTTTTTTAATTATTTAATTAAACGTCTTAAAACAACAAATTGTTTATTTATTTCATTTGCATCATTTGCACATTGTTATGTCCACTGAACTGATACCAAATAAGTCGCACATGCGCACTAATGCTTCTCGCTCTTTACCCCTAGTTAAAACCAAAGTCATTCTCGTGAGTGAAGTAACTATAGTACCAACTGACCTGTCTCACTTTATAAACGCTTTTATTATTATTTATTTAACTTACTCTTGGATCCATCAAATCTTGCAACTTAAAATTTTAATACTTCTACCGTATCAATATGAATCAAACTTTGCACACTTGTTTATCTTCGATGACAATACGCTGTGGAGGTGTTTGTAAAAAAAAATTCTAAAATTTTATAACGCTTTTAATTTAACTTGCTCTTGGATCCATCAAATCTTGCAACTTAAAATTTTAATACTTCTACCATATCAATATGAATCAAACTTTGCACACTTGTTTATCTTCGATGACAATACGCTGTGGAGGTGTTTGTAAAAAAAAATTTAAAAATTTAAAAATAAATAAAAAAAAATTTAAAAAACGCTTTTATTCAACAATTACTTAAAAAATTAACTAAAAAAAAAAATTACAAAAAAATCAAAAAAAAAAAATTAAAAAAAAATTTTTTAAGAAACGCTATTATTTAACAATTAATCAAAAAGAAATGAACTAAAAAGAAAAAATTTACAAAAAAAAAATCACAGACATTACAGTTAAAAATAAAAGCGTGGCGCATTAATATATATATAATATTTATTGTAAAATATTCGTTGTAAAATATTATATATATTAATGCGCCACGCTTTTATTTTTAAAACAGTTCCCAATAAAAAAATAAAAGCTAAAAAAAATTTTGAAACAACCTGTACGAACACCATCCCACAGACGATACAAAAAATTATTGTTCAATAAAAAAATTAATGTATAAGAATAAAAGATTTAAATAAAGAATAAAAAATAATACATTAAAAAAATATGTATTGCAAAATAAAATACATAAACAAATAGAGATAGATAACAGTTAGGATCGAAATATGTTCTGATAAAATCAACATTGACAGAAAACAGAGTCTGTAATAACAGAGTGAATTTATTTCAGAGGAAATAACATATTAAATATTCTTATTTATATTTTATAACGAAGTACATGATGTAAAATCATGATACAACCAGAAATATATGTGTACTGTACACATGACACATATAATAACCCCGTGTTAGTACAACAGACACATAAGTGCGGGTACACATTAAAATAAATACACTTTATTTATCTTCATCTACCGGAATTTATACACTTTTCGTATAACTGTATTTGACACTGATACTAACACATAGCTACATTACTGTATTCATTTATTATTTATGCAAACAATTTTGCATAAGCGTAAAATATGTAATTTTTGACTATTATAAATAAATGAAATGCATAAATATATTTGACAAAATATTTATTAACTAAATTTATAATAAAATATCAAAATATTATTAACTGGATTATTAAAATATTATTAAAATATTATTAACTGGAAGGAAAGAACAAATAAATTAATCAAATCCGCCATAACCACTAGGAATATTTACAATAAGAAATGTATGTCCATCAACACAAAATTAAGACACTACAATACCGTGATACTTCCTGAAGTCCTGTATGCGAGTGAAACCCTGTTTGGTCCAACAAGAATAGGCGAAAAGGACAAAATCGAGAAAGTGGAGAGGCAAATAGCAAGAAGGTGTATTGGAAAATGGTCCCTTCAAGATGGTAGTTTCTATATTGTACCAAACAAGGAAGTATATGAAACAATTGAGCCTTTGACCAGTATCATCAGGAAAAAAAGGGTTTCCTTCCTGGGACATATATTGAGAATGGAGGATACAAGATTACTAAGAAGGATGACTGAGTTTTTCTGGCAAAAGAAGATGACACCAAACTGGATAAAGGAAGTCAAAAAGGATATGGAGGAACTAAACATCACAATAGCTGACCTCAAAACTAAGTCAGGGAGCTACAGGACATACAAACAGCGATCGGTTAAATTTAGGGAACAAATGAGGGTCAGGAAAGCCATGGTGATTTCGGACGCTGAGAGACTGAGAAGATCCGAAACATTGAAGAATTATTGGCGAAGAAGAGGAGAAGTACGGGAGCGACAACTGCGGGGGCGTTTTGGTGGAACATATGAAAGAGCTAGACGTTGAAAGATTGAACTTAAGTGGTCCTTTGTGGCCGTAAAATAAAAAAAAAAAAAAAAAAAAAAAATATCAAAATATTTGTTTATATTTATTTATTTATTTACCAGCCTTGACCTACCGGGTTGGTCTAGAGGTAAAGTCGTTGCCACGAGTCAACTGTTTAACAGCTGATTCTTGGAGACGACGGTTCCTGGTTCAAATCCTAGTGAAGGTAGTTACTTTTATACGGATTTGAATGCTAGACGGTGGTTTTGGGTGTACTTTGATGGTTGGGGTTCAATTAACCATACTCTCTCAGGAATGGTCGGCCTGGGTCTGCACAAGACTACACCTCATTTACACGTCATACACATCATCCTCGTCTCATTGGGTCATGGGGTTGTTTATTGTTCTCAATTGAACAGATTGCAACGTACACACATTAGGGATTTTTAAAAAAAATGTAATTTTATTGTATAATCTACATTAAGCAAAGATTATACAAAACTGAGTAATAACTTTTCTTAGAATGAAAACATAAAATACTATCAAAAGACGTGGGATTCAAAAAAATCTGGTGTGAAACGCTTACACAACTTTCTTTTGCCAATGCAAATAATGAACAATACAACCTAACATTAGTAATAAGACATTAGAAATAAACAAAAAAAAACTAACTTCACAAATCATAACCTAATTTTAATCAAGAGTGAATGAAGCAAAATGAAAACCAACCTTAGGTTGGCTTAATAATACGGAAAATCACTCTTTCACGCTAAACTTGGGTCTGTAAAGAAAAATTCTTAAAACAAAACTTGTTTTAAGTTTGATCTTTTATTCGAAAACTTTAAAACGAAAAGAGAACTTTCTACTACGTCTACGAATGTCACCCGGCTCTCAGTCCGGTAACTTTGGAGTCCCTCTCGTATTGTTACCATAAAGATTTTTCCAAATTGAGTTTCTACCACATGCACAGGTTTTCAGGCCCAATAAACCAAACCCAAAAAACAGGGTTTTGGCTATTGGTTTGTCAGTGTGTGTATGTTAGTTTCCACAAAGGTACTCGAATCGAACATTTTCATCAAAATCTGTCAAACGGTACTATCTAATTAATTTTCGTGCGATTTTTCACTTTTTTGCAATTTCCTCAAAATACGTATATTACGAATTTTTTTAAACATTGCCTAATTTACTAAATTTTTTATACTATAAAAGATAGGGTAAGTGCAAATCATGAGTGAATGCTGAAATTCTTGGGTAGGCTCTCGTGGTAACTTTTTTTGAATAGCTGCCTTAATATGAATTTTAGGTCAAAAGTGTATAATTAAAGTTATAAATAAAAAACCACTGAGCCGGTGATGAAAGAGATGAATGAAAGTGAGAGAGAGTGAGTGTTGGTCAGTGACAGCGAGAGGGGAACTAGACTACGGTTCCCTTCCATGCCCCGCTGACAGTATGTAAATTTTTTTTTAACCCGACATTTCCCTAAACAGTTACATAAACAGTTCGGAGGGAGGTGGAGGGTTGTTTGCTGATGACGGATCAAGTGGCCAGGCGGCGGGTTTTTGGTTGGTAAGGCGGTTGCGGCCTCCTTGGGGCTGGACGAGGACGCCTCAATTGAGTCCAACACTACTTCCCTCATCGTAAGGGAGTGAACATGAATTTTTCTCGCCGCTTGGGATAAAAAAAAATCTAAAACTTTTATTCCAATCATTTTTTTCAATAGATACTAGTTTAGCGACAATTATTAATTTTTTGTATTTTTAAGTCGACAGAAGATCATTCTTTATTTTGTGTCATTCCATCGTGAATTAAATTAAGTTATATTTTTCATATAGATTGTTTACTCATGATTAAACATACATTGTTCATCATTTACTTTGGCAAGAGAATTTTATGTGAGTGTTTTACACCAGATTTTCAATTGTAGATTATTCTTAATTTTAGGTTTCAAAAAAATTATTTTATAAATAGCTTCTTTTAAGCGACATTTACCAGGCGACAGTAACTTTCGTAGTATTTTATTTAATTTTTTTATTTATTTTTTTTTAATGAGTGATGATGCCTACATAAGCCTTGGGCTTGTGCGTAGGTAATGATATGCGGTGATTTACAGATGAAAAAATGCCAGACCTGACCAGGAATCGAACCCGGGACCCCAGCATAGTAGCCAGTTGCGCTGAACACTACACCACTACACCACGGGCCGGCCGTGGTGTAAATTCTTTATAATATAAGGATTGTTAAGAGCTTTGAGTATTGTTCCACCAGAGTTCACTGACAATGCCACTGTTCTATTAAACAATTATTAAAAATAATTATAAAAGGAAAAAATACAATTAAAATTGCAACTGTAATTTCCTAGTACGATTACTTGAAATATTTTTGTGAAGGTTTTAACTAAAATAAAAATTGAAATTTTATCAAGATTATAGGAATTGTAATTTACTAATTGTTTTATTGTTTTAATTCCTGAATTTTTGTTCGGATTAACAAATGATAGTTCTTTATATTATTAGATTGCAAATAAGTTAAATTATGCCTTGGTGGCACAATTGATAGCGTAACATCCTTCTGAACTGAATATTTCTAGTTTGATTCCCAACTGGTATCTACAAAGTACCATCAGTTTAATAACGCACTGTACCTTCTTAGGACTGCATGCGTTTAAAAAAAGTTAAAATAATTACTTCAGAAATCAGTCAAGATATAAATCTAAATGGCAATATAAATCAATGTCCATTACCGTTAGGTGGAGTGTTAAATTATTTGCACTCCATCTGTTACCGTAGTTCGAGGGCTACAAAAAATAATTTTTGTTGTTGTTTAGGTCACAGCCTGTAGGCTGGTTTGAACCTGTAGAGGTTTTACTAAGTAAAAAATCTGGTGTGAAACATTCACACAACTTTCTCTTGCCAATGCAAATAATTAACAATAAACCTAACATTATTAATAAAACATTAGAAATGAATAAAAAACTAACCTCAAAAAACATTAGTGAAATACGCAAAATTAAAATCGACCTCAGTTTAGCTTAAAAATACGGAAAATCGCTCATTCACGCTAAACTAGGCACTTTACAAAAAAATGCTTAAAATAAAAGTTGTAGATCTCTTAATTTCCTATAAATTTTATTTTATACACTTTTGTCGTAAAATGCATTCTAAGGCCGAAATCTTAAAAAATAGATTTTTCACACGTTTTCGTGAGAAAAAAACAGAAAATTGCTAATTACCGCTAAACTAAGCGTTATAGAAAAAAAAATTAAAATAAAAGTTGTACGATTTTAAATTCTCTACAACTTTTATTATATAACGTTTTGCGATAAAATGCATATTAAAGCTGCAATCTTAAAAAGAAAATGTTTTTACGTAAAAACAGCCTCACGCAGAATTTCAGCAAACATGGCGCCTACCCTATCTTGTAGAGAATAAAAAATTGAGTAAACCAGGCGATTTTTAAAAAAATCGTAGGACCAGTTTTTGAGAAAATTGCAAAAAAGTGAAAAATTATACGAATAAGCTACTACTTTTGGTTGACCGATTTTGATGAAAATGTTCGTGTCGGGTTCGGTAGTGGTATGTAACTTAAGTTTCAAGTTTCAAGTTCGTACAATGTTCCGTTCTTGAGATATTCTGTTCACACACACACACACACACACACACACAGACCAATCGCTAAAAACATGTTTTTTGGGTTCAGGGGGTCTGAAAACGTATAGATCCGGTGAAGAGTGGATTTCTTAAAATCGACATGAAAACAATACTTTCCTTCCTATATATTCGTATAGGCAAGAGAAAGTAAAACTGATCAAAATAGGATTCAGATGTGTAACTAGAGTGGTTTTTATTATATCTAACAAAATACTCCAAATTTGGGCTTTAAAAATTATTTTCTTTATGGTTTGAAGTACCGGGTGAGCATGAAGTCTTGCCCTGATTATAAAAATTTATTGCAGAATAACTGTTTGACATAATAATTTAAATTTGATGCTGTTACATAGGTTAGTGTTAATAGTTTTTTTTAAGATTACTTACATTAGTAAACTTCAACGTGTGCCCCCTTGGTAGCTCGGAGAATGTCGAAGCGGTACTCCAGTTCCCGCCAGGTGTTTTGTAACATGCGTTCTGTCACAGTACCCACAGCAGCTTGTATCCTAGCCTTCAGTTCGTCAACGTCAGCAACTGGTGTGGCGAAGACTCTATCCTTGATATAGCCCCAGAAAAAAAAGTCAAGGGGAGTAATATCTCGAGAGCGGGGTGGCCAGGGTGATGGACCATCCCTTCCAATCCACCGATCCGGAAATGTTTCTTCACGGAAAACACCATTAACGCTAACATTTACTTATATGTTTTGCAACAGTTCATTGCACCACAGTTAGAAGAATATCAACCATGGATAATTTTCCAGCAAGATGGGGCACCGCCCCACTGGGCTTTGATAGTGCGTAATTTCCTGGATGAAACATTTCTGGATCGGTGGATTGGAAGGGATGGTCCAACACCCTGGCCACCCCGCTCTACAGACATTACTCCCCTTGATTTTTTTTTCTGGGGCTATATCAAGGATAGAGTCTTCGCCACACCAGTTGCTGACGTTGACGAACTGAAGGCTAGGATACAAGCTGCTGTGGGTACTGTGACAGAACACATGTTACAAAACACCTGGCGGGAACTGGAGTACCGCTTCGACATTCTCCGAGCTACCAAGGAGGCACACGTTGAAGTTTACTAATGTAAGTAATCTTAAAAAAAACTATTAACACTAATCTATGTAACAGCATCAAATTTAAATTATTATGTTAAACAGTTATTCTGCAATAAATTTTTATAATCAGGGCAAGACTTTATGCTCACCCGGTACATTAACTTTGTTAAATTGGTAACAAACATGTATAGGTAACGCGCTATATGTTGACGATTGCGCGTATCATGCGGAGGCGGAGGACAGTATACTATCCATCCTACTTACATAAGACATGTATCAACCACCCCACTAACACTTCATCACCCCTAACACCAAATAACTAACGAGTAATGTAATTATTTAAAGAAAGTGAATTGTTTAAAATTCAATTGCAATTTAACATATCTTTACTAAAAATTAAAAATATGAAAACCCTAAAATTACAATAACATTTTGAAATTACCGTAAAACTAGTATTACTCACGATAATAAGCTCGCATCGACGGAACTCACGAACTAACTAGTCTATCACTACAAAATGTCAGAGTGGAGTAATTCAGTTTACTGGTGATGACCAAAAAGGATACTAAATATAGATTAGGCCTAGTATTATGGCTTATTTAGAATGAATGTTTATTATTTAGGATAATTATTAAGGATTGATAAATAATACAATTGGATGTTTATGTTGTAAACATAATAGATTAATGTAAGAGTAAAACTCTGACCGTATGAACAGAGCATACGACTTCTCCGACACACTGAGGGTGGAAATTTTTGATCGTCAGGAGTGGGCGGAGGGACAGCCAGTGATACCGGAAGGGGCTACCGTTTGGTATACTGACGGCTCAGTGATGAGCGGAAGAGCGGGATTGGGGGCCTGGGGGGCCGGGGGAAAGATTTCCCTGGCCCTTGGGTGTAACATAACCATCTTCCAAGCTGAAATATTGGCCATTAAGGTCTGTGCGGAGAGGTGTATTGAGAGGCGCCTCAGTGGGTCGCACATTTATATTTTGTCCGATAGTCAGGCGGCCATCAAGGCTTTGAGTTCTTGTACTTTTGAGTCGCGATTGGCCTATGATTGTCGGGAAGTTTTGAATGCCGTGGCCAAGCGTAACGTGGTGACGCTGCGTTGGGTGCCGGGGCACCAGGGAGTGCCTGGAAATGAGAGAGCGGATGCCTTAGCAAAGAAAGGTGCAGCCTCTCACTTCATAGGCCCAGAGCCATTCTGTGGAATTGGTGAAGACTATTATAAAGGTTTAGTTAGGGCCTGGGAAGAGGAGGCTAAAACCTCCTACTGGGAGAAGGTGCCAGGCTGTGAACAGGCAAAGAAATTCATTGCCTATTCCAGCAGAAAGGCTGGGATATATAATAGACTAGGAAGACAGGACTTGAGGAGGGTAGTGGGCCTGATGACTGGTCATTGTAATCTTGGGTATCATTTATCCAAGATAGGAGTTGCTGACGAGAGCCTGTGTAGATTCTGTCATGAGGCAGAAGAGAAGGCTGAGCATATTTTATGCAGCTGCAAAGTGGTTGGCTGCAAAAGAAGAGCGCTGATGGGTAAGGACGTGTTAACACCTTCTCAGGTAAGTGCACTAGATCCTAGGCAGATCCTGCTCTTTATTGAAAGTGTGGGTCTTGCATAAATAAGGAATAGGGGCAATCACAAAAGATCTTTTAGGTCGCGGTGAGGAGGGGCTGCGGAAGCCTGAACGCCCTGGTTGTAAAGAAGAAGAAGAAGAAGAGTAAAACTGCAACATGATGTGATGTTTAGAGCTGTCGCTATGATGTACAGTATGATACCGATTATCCGTGGTAATTGGGGGGATAACTATTCCTCTGAAAGTAATGAATTTCATTATACAGCCAGACCCTGTGGTGAATGAAGTGAAGGTGTCATTTGCAGAGTGGAAAATATGTACTTTTCAGAGGGCCCGGCATGCTGATAAGCGTACTTTTCCACTCAGTGAGGAAGGCAATGGTAAACCACCTCACTCCTCGTTTTACTTAGTAAAACCTCTGCAGGTTCAAACCAGCCTTTCGGCTGTTGACCTAAACAACAACAACAACTATACCGGATAACCGGAAAACACGGATAATACAACCCAATTCGGTCGAGAACACTTACGTCATAAACAAAACCACCAGTTACGTATATGTTTTATTCTACTGATTAATACACATGTTAATACTATCGGATATCGGAAATAAATAAACAAATTGTATTGAAATAAAAATATTTACTACATAAATTTATATAAATCTTACCTTAAACTATAGGGTGATTCAAAAAGAGCGCCGGTTTTGATATATCAAATTAAGAGATTTATTTTATTGAAAAATTGAAAATAAATACATCAACAAGTTCATCTTACCTTCCGATTTCATGTATGAAAAATGATGTCATGCATGTGTCCTCCTCTACTGCGCTGGCACGCATTTACTCTGTCCATAAAATTGGATATTACTGCACGACAAGTTTCGACTTCCATTTGCCCGATAACCCGTCGAATTTCCTCCTTCAAGTCATTGATGTTTCGGGGTTTATTGGCATACACCAATGACTTCAGATGACCCCAAAGATGAAAGTCACAAGGCGTCAAGTCACACGACCTTGGTGGCCATTGATGGTCGGAATTACGAGAAATGATGCGATCCTGGAACCGTTCACGGAGCAACAACATTGTTTCTCGTGCAGCAACTGAATTTTATACGGGTGATATTGGAGATCGTACCGAAGAATTCTCCGTACAGAAGAACATCTTAAACCCAATTGTTGAGAACGGCGACGTATTGATTTTGCTGGGCTAACAGCCACACTGTCACGAACCAACGCAACGTTCTGCTCAGTTCGGCCAGAACGACGACGTCCAGAACTTTTAAGGTCGACTGTTGAACCCGTCTCAAAAAACTTTTTCATGAGCCTGCGAACTGTTGATTCATTCGGTGCTTCATTACGTCCTAGAGTACCGCGAAGTCGCCTGACAGTAGCCGCATAACTCTCTCCACTCTGGTAAAATGTTTTGACGATTAACACTCGTTGTGCAATAGTAAACTTCCCCACGGTTAGACACAGACTGCGAGAGTACTACACTGCGAACAAGAGAAACTACAACTGAATCGTCAATCGGAATGTTCTCCGAAATAGAAATGAGGTCTAACAATGTTGCCAACCGATAAACAAAAATTTACCAGCCGTTTAAAAACCGGCGCTCTTTTTGAATCACCCGTTACGTAACAAAAAAAATCACAAAAAATCTGTTATTTAACTTTGTTTCATTTTATTTCGCAATATTTTTTTCTTTTATTTTTCTTATATAACCACGAATATGTAAAATGTTCACATAATCTGTGTCATCCTGATTTTCCATGAAAGTTAGTAATGTTTCGGCACCGGTTAAAGCTTCTTTGCAACTGATTTTAGGAGCTGGTAACGTGCTCACCTCTCATCACGCGGTCTTGGGTTCGAATCCCACTCGGGCATGGCATTTTTTCATACGTTAAAAAAAATTTATTTTCATCCTTCACCGTCTGCATTAGCACCAATTTGCAAAACAGTCATACGTTAAACCAAAAAAAAAAAAAAAAAAAAAAAATTTCTAGTGATAGCACGGTTAATCCAAACCCCGGTTAAACGATCCACGGAAAATCGGTACTCTACTGTATTTAGAAAACACATATAGTAGCACTTCCCCCCTCACAAAAGGTCAAGTATTACTCTCGCTGACGATCGTCAACGTATATTGCCTTCCCAGTACACGTTTTAAACAAAACTTGTAATGAAAGAATTTAATTCTCAAGAGAATGATATAAAGTAGGACAATATAAAACCAATACAAAATGTAGAAAACACGCCACAATTTAGACCTATGTTTATTTGAACCTTTTTCATTATTTTGACGAGAGGAATACAGCTCAAAAGTATGTCAGGTTACACGTGGGACACCCTGTATTTTGTAATATACAATATGTAAAAATATACAATATAATATATTGTTCATTATTTACATTGGTAATATTAAGTCGTGTGATTGTTTCACACCTGATTTTTTTTTACTTTCTCTTGCCTATATGAATATATAGGAAGGAAAGTATTGTTTTCATGTCGATTTTTCGAAATCGAGTTTTCACCGGATCTATACGTTTTCAGACCCCCTGAACCCAAAAAACATGTTTTTAGCGATTGGTCTGTGTGTGTGTGTCTGTGAGTGTGTGTGTGTGTGTGTGTGTGTGTGTGTGTGTGTGTGTGTGTGTGTGTGAGTGTGTGTGAGTGTGAGTGTGTGTGTGTGTGTGTGTGTGTGTGTGTGTGTGTGTGTGTGTGTGTGAACAGAATATCTCAAGAACGGAACATCGTACGAACTTGAAACTTAAGTTACATAGCACTACCGGACCCGACAGGAACATTTTCATCAAAATCGGTCAACCGGAAGTAGTAGTTTATACGTATAATTTTTTACTTTTTTGCGATTTTCTCAAAAACTGGTCCTACGATTTTTTTTAAAAATCGCCTGGTTTACTACATTTGTTATGCTCTACAAGATATGGTAGGCGCCATGTTTGCTGAAATTCTGCGTGAGGCTGTTTTTACGTAAAAAATATTTCTTTTTAAGATTGCGGCTTTAATATGCATTATAGCGCAAAACGTTATATAATAAAAGTTGTAGAGAATGTAAAATTCTACAACTTTTATTTCAAACATTTTTTTTGTATAACGCTTAGTTTAGCGGTAATTAGCGATTTTCTGTTTTTTTTCTCAACGTGTGAAAAATCGATTTTTTTAATATTTCGGTCTTAGAATGCATTTTACGACAAAAGTGTATATAATAAAATTTATAGGAAATTAAAAGATCTACAACTTTTATTTCTAGCATTTTTCTCTACAGAGCTTAGTTGAGCGTGAAAGAGTGATTTTCCGTATTTTTAAGACAAACTGAGGTTGATTTTCATTTTGCGTTTTTCATATATGATTAAAATTAGGTTATGTTTATTGAGGTTAGTTTTTTGTTTATTTCTAATGTTTTATTACTAATGTTAGGATTATTGTTAATTATTTTCATTGGCAAGAGAAAGTTGTGTGAGTGTTTCAGACCAGATTTTATGAATTAATCTTCTTCTTCTTCTTTCAAACAGGGATTAGGCCATGGCCTGTTCCGACTCACATTCAGCTTATATTAATAATTTTAGAAAACAATTCCCTCAATATTAAATATGTAATTCATATTTTATCAATGATAAATTTAAGTCTATCTTATAACATTTGTTTTTTTTCCTTATGGTATAATCATTGCCACCTTTTCCGTGGCCTGCCTATACCTCTTTTGCCTACCGGTTGATACTTGTAAATTTTTAGTGGAAGCCTATCGGCTGACATTCGTTCAACATGTTCTTTCCACTGTTGGCGATACGATGCAACTCTCTCATTCAGGCAGAAGATGTTCAGCTCCCTCCTTATTTCCTCATTCCTGATGTGATCTCTCCTGTCACAGCCCTTAGTTCTGCGAAGAAATTTCATCTCCGCTGCCTGCACTTTACTCTCAAGTGTTTTTGATGTGACCCAAGATTCACTACCATAGAGGAGTATTGGAGCTGCCATTGTTTTATAAAATTTCATTATTGTGTTTGTGGTAGCTTTTTTCCCCAATGTCCTACTGATACTTCCACAAATCATTTGGAACTTTCCTATTTTCTTCTCCACATCCATTTCATCTTTGTAACTTATGTCACAGCCCAGATATGTGAATTGAGACACTTGCTCCAATACTTTGTTGAATTAATAAAACAGGAAATATAATTACAATAAACACGAATAACAGTGCAGTGTCTAATTAGTTGAATAAAGTAATAAAACATGAAAAGAAAGAGAAATGTTAGAGCGACCCACCAGTTGTACTCTTAGCAGAAAGCGAACAGATGGTAGCACGTGTAATGGTTTACGTGTGGCAATAGCCAATAATTTGCCTACTGAATAAATTACATGTGTTGTAGAAGAAGGCATGCGTTCAAGCGTGACCATAGATACATTTGCAATTACATTAACTAATATGTATCTATACTATGAATACAGTAATAGCAAATAGCAACTGTAGTCGTTTAAGTAACGTTCTACTCCACTATAATTCACTAAACAGTTAAATGTAATAAATACATTTTATATACCATCTATTTACGACCTTACACTATAAAAGATAATTATCGAATCTGTATTTTCATTATTGAAGGCAATTTTTTTTAAAAAATGTCATCTATAATTAAACCCACCGGGTTTAATCATCTATAAACCCAACGGGTGGTCTAGAGGTAAAGTCGTCGCCAAAATCAGCTGTTTAACAGCTGATTTTCGGAGACGAACGTTCCTGGTTCAAATCCTAGTAAAGGTAGTTACTTTTTGTACGGATTTGAATGGTAGACAGTGGTTGTGGGTGTACTTTGATGGTTGGGGTTCAATTAACCATACTCTCTCACTCTGTAGAAGACTACACAGTCTCATTTACACGTTATACACATCATCCTCATCTGATTGGGTCATGGGGTTGCTTATTGTTCTCAATTGAACAAATTACAACGTACACAAATTAGGGATTAAAAAAAATAATCTATAATTTGTCCCCTGTACGTTCTTCTGTCACACCCAGATGTCAAATACAGCAGATAGCAACAAACTGTTTTCGGAATTCGTAATTTACACAAAACGTTAGTGGGTTTGAATTGAGTTTGATGTTCCAGTTATGACCGGAAGTCGCACAAAATCAGAATCAAGAATTGAAAGTCGGATTCGGAAAAAATAGTGTAATTCAAGTCCTTTTAAAGAGTAAATACAAAAATCACGGGTGCTTTTTGCGGGGTTTGACCTAAAGTGGCCCATAACCTAAAGTCAAGAAATAAAGAGAAGTAAAAAACGAAACCATGGGTAATTAACAGAAGCCAATAGGAGATTGACCCATATGGGTCAGTTCCTAATATTAATCTAGTAGCTTCTTAATAATAATCCCTAAAAAAACTAAAGAAGGGTAACAAGAAATGCAGATGACTGTCACATGACTATGTTGTATTAGTTTGAAAAATTCCTGCTTTTCCTTGGAAGAAAAGTCATTGCAATCTGTTCAATTGAGAACAATAAGCAACCCCATGACCCAATCAGATGAGGATGATGTGTATGACGTGTAAATGAGACTGTGTAGTCTTGTACTGGTAACGCGCTATAAGTTGACGATTGGTTCTATAATGCGGTGGGAGGAGGAGAGTGTAAGTCTATCTCTCCTACTTACATAACACTAACACATCTATCAACCACCCCACAACACACTTAACTAATACAATTCGCTTCATCACCCCTAACACTAAATAACTAAGTAATGCAAATATTTAAAGAAAGTGAACTGTTTAAAATTCAATTATTGCAAATAAGACAATATAAAAACCCTAAAATTACAATAAAATTTTGAAATTACAGTAAAACTAGTATTATTTACGATAATAAGCTCGCATCGAAGGAGCTGATGACCAAAAAGGATACTAAATATAGATTAAGCCTAGTATTATGGCTTATTTAGAACGGATGTTTATTATTTAGGATAATTATTAAGAATCAATGAATAATAGAATGGGATGTTTATAAAACGACATACCTAGTAGTAAACATGATAAATCAATGCAAGAGTAAAACTACAACATGATGTGATGGTTAGAGCTATCGCTATGATGTATTTAGAAAAGCACATGTCTACAACCCCCTACATGCACTTCCACCCCCCGCATAGTCAATTTTTACTCTCGCTGATGATCGTCAACTTATATTGCATTACCAGTACATGAGGCGTAATCTTGTACAGACTGAGGCCGACCATTCCTAAGAGAATATGGTTAATTGAACTCTCTTGTTGACGTATAAAAGGTTTATTGAACCCTTTTATTCACTTAAATGATATAATTATAATGTATTTACTGGAAACATTAGATTAAATCGATTGTGTTTACATTGTAACGTGCCACAAAAGGTTCATTAAAACCACCCATGTACAATGTACAACCTTAGATTTGCTTTCTTGGAATAGCGTACATTTAAAAAAATATAACCACAAACATGACTTTTCAAAATGCAAATAATTAGACAACCGTATGTATGTTCATTGAAGAATTATTGCAGTGCGCATTGGAATGAATGAATGCTGTAAGATGTGCAAAATATTTGAATATATTCTAATGTTAGTGTATTTAGTGAAGTTAAATTTTATTATTACAGTCGAGAGAATCACAGCAGGATGTTTCTGTGGGTTTAGCAACTCTGTTTTGCATACGAAAACAATTATTATTTCTTTCCTGTGGTTAGAATGTTTGTTGTAATGGACATTTTATACAGCATACAAAGTTACTGTCATTAGATATTAGTTGCTTTTTAATATGTTTATAATTTTTGATTAAATATTTCAGTTTGTAGAATAGCAATCTATTCTACATAACATCGTAGATCAAATAGTTAATTGTTGGATTTTTAAAAGAAATATTTTAAATAATTTTAATCATTAAACATCAAGATGAATAATTTACATTTAATATCTTAATATTCCATAACAGAAATTAATATATAAAACCAAAAATTTACAAAATTATTTAATATTAATAATACAGAAGCCAGATGATTCAAGTGAAGCCATTCAGAAAAACAAATGAATAGATAATTTAGTAAATAATTTTAATTATATGGATTTTTACTTTCTCTTGCCTATATGAATATATAGGAAGGAAAGTATTGTTTTCATGTCGATTTTTCGAAATCGAGTTTTCACCGGATCTATACGTTTTCAGACCCCCTGAACCCAAAAAACATGTTTTTAGCGATTGGTCTGTATGTGTGTGTGTGTGTGTGTGTGTATGTGTGTGTGTGTGTACAAAATATCTCAAGAACGGAACATCGTACGAACTTGAAACTTGAAACTTAGGTTACATACCACTACCGGACTCGACAGGAACATTTTCATCAAAATCGGTCAACCGGAAGTAGTAGTTTATTCGTATAATTTTTCACTTTTTTGCGATTTTCTCAAAAACTGGTACTACGATTTTTTTAAAAATCGCCTTATTTACTAAACTTTTTATTCTCTACAAGATAGGGTAGGCGCCATGTTTGCTGAAATTCTGCGTGAGGCTGTTTTTACGTAAAAACATTTTCTTTTTAAGATTGCGGCTTTAATATGCATTTTAGCGCAAAACGTTATATAATAAAAGTTGTAAAGAATATAAAATTCTACAACTTTTATTTCTAACATTTTTTTGTATAACGCTTAGTTTAGCGGTAATTTGCGATTTTCTGTTTTTTTTCTCACGGAAACGTGAGAAAAATTGATTTTTTAAAGATTTCGGCCTTAGAATGCATTTTACGACAAAAGTGTATATAATAAAATTTATAGGAAATTAAAAGATCTACAACTTTTATTTAAGGCATTTTTCTCCACAGAGCCTAGTTGAGCGTGAAAGATTGATTTTCCGTATTTTTAGGCCAAACTGAGGTTGATTTTCATTTTGCGTCTTTCACTCATGATTGAAATAAGGTTATGTTTTTGAGATTAGTTTTTTGTTTATTTCTAATGTTTTATTACTAATATTGGGTTTATTGTTAATTATTTTCTCTGGCAAGAGAAGGGCGTGTGAGTGTTTCACACCAGATTTCTTTATTTAAGTATTTTCAAATTCAACCATTAAATACCGTTTAAATAACAATTCAAATTTATTTCTGGTTTTATTTATTTCATTCATTCATTAATCAATTCATTCATTAGTACAATTAATTAATTTTTAAACTTTTTAAAATACATTACATTTTGGCACCTAACGTGGGGCACGAAGAGTGTTAGTAAGGCGGTAATTAAAATTCGTAATTATCTTTTTCACTTCTTTTACAAGTTATAATAAAACAGAATGGCGTAAAAGTTGTTACGTCATTGTTTTCAAAGAAAAAAAATTAAGTTTTTTACTTTGTTTTTTGTTGATTAAAACTGATCAAGAGGCCAACCTTTCAATTTTCCCTTATATTATCTTAAAAACTAAATGCTAAAAATTATATAGTCTATCCATCTAACGGGTGATTCAAAAAGAGCGCCGGTTTTTAAACGGCTGGTAAATTTTTGTTTATCGGTTGGCAACATTGTTAGACCTCATTTCTATTTCGGAGAACATTCCGATTGACGATTCAGTTGTAGTTTCTCTTGTTCGCAGTGTAGTACTCTCGCAGTCTGTGTCTAACCATGGAGAAGTTTACTATTGCACAACGAGTGTTAATCGTCAAAACATTTTACCAGAGTAGAGAGAGTTATGCGGCTACTGTCAGGCGACTTCGCGGTACTCTAGGACGTAATGAAGGACCGAATGAATCAACAGTTCGCAGGCTCATGAAAAAATTTTTTGAGACGGGTTCAACAGTCGACCTTAAAAGTTCTGTAAAACAATGTTGTTGCTCCGTGAACGGTTCCAGGATCGCATCATTTCTCGTAATTCCGACCATCAATGGCCACCAAGGTCGTGTGAATTGACGCCTTGTGACTTTCATCTTTGGGGTCATCTGAAGTCATTGGTGTATGCCAATAAACCCCGAAACATCAATGACTTGAAGGAGGAAATTCTACGGGTTATCGGACAAATGGAAGTCGAAACTTGTCGTGCAGTAATATCCAATTTCATGGACAGAGTTGATGCGTGCCAGCGCAGTAGAGGAGGACACATGCATGACATCATTTTTCATACATGAAATCGGAAGGTAAGATGAACTTGTTGATGTATTTATTGTCAGTTTTTCAATAAAATAAATCTCTTAATTTGATATATCAAAACCGGCGCTCTTTTTGAATCACCCTATATTAATGTTATACGCATACAGAGTACTAAAATGTAAGACTTAATTCAGTGCACAGGTGACACATCGCGCACTCGAAATTGCTCTGCTTTAACCCTTTCGGTGCCCAGACAATATTTAAAAATTTTATCATAAAGTGTGCCATCTAATTTCTGTAAGGGTATGCAAAAAGTGCCAACCCTTATTTTGACTAAATTTTCAGGCGTAACCCTGCCATCGCCTATAAAAATTTCAACGTTACAGAAAAATAAAATTTTCTGTTAAAAATTAATTTTTATTGTGTTCATAAAAAAGTCGTTAAAAGTAAGTTAATAAAAAGTTAAATAAGTTAAAAATAAGTTGCTAAAAATCTGGTGTGAACCAGATTTCTCACTATAACTATCTGGGCTGCGATGTGAGCACTGATCGGGACTTGGATGTTGAAAGTAAAATAAATAAATTTCAAGCTATTTGTGGTACCATTAAGAGGACCACTGGGTAACAGAGCTAGAACAGAAATGAGGTTTCGTAAGAAGGGTGAAGGGCTGCTCGAGGTTGGATCTAATACATAGGAAGGTGTGGGAAGACCTCGAAGACGATGGCAGTGGTCGAGATGTAACGGTTACAATGTCTCGTGTTTCTGTAGACGTGCAGGATGGTTTGTGAGTTCGGAACAGGCTTATGCCTAATCCTTGATAGGAGGAGGAGGAGGAGGAGGAGGAGGAGGAGGAGGAGAAGAAGGAGGAGGAGAAGAAGGAGGAGGAGAAGAAGAAGAAGGAGGAGGAGGGGGAGGGGGAGGAGGAGGAGGAGGAGAAGAAGGAGGAGGAGAAGAAGAAGAAGATCTTGACATGTCCTATACTCCCTTTGGAGTCTCCTGGATGAAAAAAAAAGAACCGCTGACCTAAACAACAACAATTTAATCATAACTATTCAGGAATTTATAAAAAGAATTGCAGATTATTTAAATAGTACGATGAGGTTATAAAGTTGAACTGTCGCTGCCTACACACATTGTATTTAGTCACCGCCGCTATACTATTATCATAATATGCTATAAAACTAATAAATTTTGACCCACGCTTTTCATAACTTATATTATTAGGAATGTTGTGCGTATTAGTGTATCGTAGTCACCCAGTGACCTCATTCCTTGTCTCTTCATCTGTATTGTGTCATTAGTCTACAGTCCATAGTAAACCGTCAACATATTTATAGTAATTACGCCTTCATGTGGTTAAATCACTTACTACATTTTTTTTCAAAGTTCATAAATTATTGATATTTAGTTCACAACTTAAAAAAAAAAAAATTTACAAAAAAAAATCACAGACATTACAGTTAAAAATAAAAGCGTGGCGCATTAATATATATATAATAGGAGTTTATTTTAGTTATCGTGTGGGTCCCGGATTAGTTAAGAATAAAACAGAAAAGTTTCACTGTAAAACACAAGTTCGAAATGTTTTATTATTTCGCAAATTACAAAGGTTATTTACATTTGTTACATACCTGTAAAACACAAGAAACAACATTCAATGTTTATTCTTCGCAATCTTGTCTCGCACACGGTTTATAACTATTTTAATTTAAATTCAATTATAATAAGAACATTGCTACGTATTGCACTTGTTTATTAACGCTCAGCTGTTTGTTCTTCTAGAGCTCTGTAATTTCGACTCTCTGAGTTCAGGCGGGAGAATTTTAAATCATATGTAGGAGCTGACTCCTTACATCTCCCCCCCTTCGGAGAGAAAAATTCATTTTTCTTGATCGTGGTCCTTAGGGATCAGCTTCGAAATGTGAAACAGATTTGATTCCTTTTTCTTGTGGCCTGTGTTAATTCTGTAGAGCGAATCTGATATTTTTTCTTCGATTTGGTATGGTCCTATTCTTAATTCATCCGTTTTTCTTCTGTTCAGTTTGTTACCATTTTCCACGTATATAGACTCGCCCTCCTGGAATTCATGGGTAACTCTGTTTTTATCATAATTCTTTTTATTATAATTATGGTATTTGATGCTGTTTTCCAGAGCCCTTTCTCTGTTTATCTTCAGGTCTTCTGGTGAAAATGTTTTTTTTAATTCATTTGGCTTTATTGATGTATCAACACCCTCTAATAGATATTTTGGACTAAATTTTGTCACTGTATGTATAGTTTCATTATATTTTTTTATACATTCGTGCGCAGCAGTTGTCCATGCTATTTTCCTGTTTTTTTGGTTGACTATACATCTTATTTTATTAGTCAAAGTTTGGTTCAATCGTTCGTTCAAACCATTTGAAAAGGGAGCATTGACAGCCGTGAAAATTAGTGGTACATTCTGGCTTTCTAAGAAATCTTTATATTCTTCTGAATTAATACCGGGGTATTGGTCTGTCAGAATTTTACCTACATTTTCATCGGTTACCATTTTGGTCAGTTTTATAAAATCCTTTCCCGTTTGTGTTTTTGACGTTAAGATGTATGCGTACCTGGTAAAGTGGTCCACCAGCAAGTGTAAATATTTTTTTGTGGATCTTGATCCGCCAAATCCTCCAATTGTATCAATGGATATTATTTCAAATGGGTGTTTCGCTGGTCCCAGTTGAGAGAGTTGACCATACTTCTTTTGACCTCTGGATTTGTTTTTTATGCAGATTTCACAATTCCTGCAGAATTCCTTAATATTTGTGTCTAAATTTTTTGTCGAGTAGCATTGTCTTATTAAACTTGTCATCTGCTGTACTCCAATGTGACAAAATTCATGATGGACTTTTTTTATCAACTCTTTGCTTAATTTTTCTGATATGATTATTTTCCCTTTTTTCAGCAGTAAATCTGATTTATCTTTAATTATTTTATTACCTTTTACTACATTATTTTCATTTTGGTCTTCAATGATTTTTTTTAGATCCAAAGAATTTACAGTTCTTATTTCTTTTTCCTGTTCTTCATCTGTTTCGAGTACCGGATTTCTACTCAGTGCATCGGCCTCTGCATTAAATTTACCAGGATTATATTTTACCTGAAACTGAAATTGTGATAAATAGTAAGTCATATCGCCAAGCTCTTCATCCGGTCTAGCTTTGATCTTCAAGTTTTCTAATGGTTTATGATCCGAATAAACCTCGAACGATTTGCCCAAAAGCCAGTATTGCCAGAATTTAATTGCCTCTTTGATTGCTAAGCATTCTATATATATGGCTTTTTTCTTTTTTTGTGCATCATTTAATTTTCTGGAGAAATATGCTACTGGTTTTTCTTTGTTATCCTCGGGTTGAGGTTGCTTTAGTATTGCTCCCAGACCATGAATACTTCCATCTGTGTATATTTTTATTGGTAAGTCTGGATCATAAATAGTCAGAACTGGCTCATTACATAAGAATTCTTTCAAAAATTTAAATGCATTTTCGCATTTTTGTGACCAGATGAATTTTTGGTTTTTTCGAAGTAAATTATGAAGCGGTTCAAGCACAATAGCGATCTTAGGCACATAATCGTGGTAGAAATTTATTTTACCTAAAAATTGTCGAATATTTTTTTGGTTTGCTGGCGTTGGAAAATCGCGAATAGCTCTTAGATTGTCTTTCATTGGTTTGACCGTATTGTAGCCGATGACGTGACCAAGATATGTTACTGTCTTTGAGGCAAACGAACACTTAGAAAATTTAAGCCTAAAACCTACTTCTTTAATTGCACTCATTAATCGTTCTAGGTGTTCTAGATGTTCTTTGAATGATTTCGAAAATACAAGTATGTCATCTATATAATTGGTTGTAAAACCTGATAATTCGTTTTTTCTTATGATATTACTCAAGACCCTCTGAAAAATTGCTGGCGCTGTCTTTAAACCAAACGGGAGGCATGTCCACTGATAGTGTCCATTCTGTGTGACGAATCCAGTTTTTCGCCTGTCTTCCACTCTTAGTGGAATAGACCAAAAGGCTGAGTTAATATCTAATTTTGAGAAGTAATTACAATTTCTTGTTTTTGTCACTAAGTCTTCAATACGAGGAAATGGTTGTGACTGAGGTACTACAATTTTATTAAGATCTCTGAAATCTATACAGAGTCTAGATTTTTGGTTTTCATCTTTTTTGAATGCTAGCGTGACCGGGGCTGCAAAAGGACTGTAGGACTCTTCTATTAGATTATTTTTCAGTAATTCTGAAATTTGTTGTTCTATTTCCCTTTTGTCCTGTATTGTGCACCTATATGGTCGTTTGCTGCAGTATTTTTCTATGATTAAATCTATTCTGGCCTCGAAGTCTGATACTGTGCCAATGTCGAATTTATTTTTTGCAAATATTTTATCAAATTTATTTACCAATTTTAAAATAAGTTCTTTTTCTTCTTTTTGTAAATGTTCTGTGGTTATTA
The DNA here is from genome assembly GCA_035578175.1 of Catonia carolina. NCBI lineage: Eukaryota > Metazoa > Arthropoda > Insecta > Hemiptera > Achilidae > Catonia > Catonia carolina. The sequence goes on along the minus strand of JAQMRL010000029.1, from coordinate 520,491 downwards.
AGAATTGATCTGTGTCTAAATTCTCGTTGAAATTGATTTCGTAACTTTTATTACTATCATTTTTCATTAAATCTATTTTTTTAGAGATTTTTACTGTAGTGTCTTTAGTGTTACGTGTATTAACTGTATTATTTTGGATTATATTTAAATTATTATCGTGACTCAGCTTAAATATTTTTATTAAGTCTAGTCCGATTAAAAATTCATGTTTAAAATTTTCGTTGTTAACTACAAACACATAGACATCTTCTTCCATATCCATTATTCTTGCTTTTATTTTTATCATGCAATCTGCATTATTAACACCATTAATTGATTTTATGCAGACGTTATGTTTTTTTTCATGCTCATTTTTTAATTTCAGTTTTAATATTTTTGCATTAATAAGTGATACATTTGAGCCTGGATCATATAGTCCATATGCCTCAAAGTCACCATTTAACATAACCTTAACCTCAATTAATGGTGTGTGTCCAAGTTTTTTGGATCTTCACTATTTACATTTAACTCTAACAAGTTTCTATTTACCTTATTTTCCTTCTTCTTGGGTTCTATATTGTCCTTGAACCAGCAGTCTTGAGTTTGGTGAAATCTGATTTTGTTGGTTTTTTCTTTACAAATTTCGCAAGGTGATTTAGATTTTTTTGTATATTCTGTTTGTTTTTTTACTTCTTTACCAGTATTTTTATGGACCAAGTGTTCTAATTTTCCTAGTTCATTGTACAAATCTTCCGTTTCCAACAGTGCATTTCTATCTATTTTATCACTCACATAGTTTGGGAGACTTACTGATATTAGATCAATCAAGGTACCAACATCAATTGATTTTCTTGTCTCCAGAAGTAATTTTTCTTTTTTTAAAGCAAATTCTACTAGAGAGCCTGTTTGGTATTTAAATGTTATCGCATACCTGATTGGAGACCAACCTTTATTTGCAAAAGTATTACAGAATTTTTTTCTCCATTCAGACCACTCTAAAAAAAAATCATTGAATTGCAGATTTTCTTCATTGTCAAAGTACACTTTTTTCAAGTTCTCATCTATAGTTATCCAAATTTTTCGGTATTGGTTCCTTTTTGTAAGTGTTTTTTTTACTTTTTTGTAACTTGTATGTTTAATTAATTCCTCGTGTAAGGTAGCTGGCTGCAATTCATCTGGTAGGCCAAACAAACGCTTATCGGCGGTTTCAATTGAGGTTATGCACATGATGTTCGTTTTTCCATCTGCTGTGCCTCTTAATCTAAACTCAAATCTAAGTTTGTCCATTGCTTGACTAAACGCAAATGTTGTTTTATAATAGGAGTTTATTTTAGTTATCGTGTGGGTCCCGGATTAGTTAAGAATAAAACAGAAAAGTTTCACTGTAAAACACAAGTTCGAAATGTTTTATTATTTCGCAAATTACAAAGGTTATTTACATTTGTTACATACCTGTAAAACACAAGAAACAACATTCAATGTTTATTCTTCGCAATCTTGTCTCGCACACGGTTTATAACTATTTTAATTTAAATTCAATTATAATAAGAACATTGCTATGTATTGCACTTGTTTATTAACGCTCAGCTGTTTGTTCTTCTAGAGCTCTGTAATTTCGACTCTCTGAGTTCAGGCGGGAGAATTTTAAATCATATGTAGGAGCTGACTCCTTACATATATAATATTTTACAACGAATATTTTACAATAAATATTATATATATTAATGCGCCACGCTTTTATTTTTAACTGTAATGTCTGTGATTTTTTTTGTAAATTTTTTTTTTATTTTTTTTTTATTTTTTTGTAATTTTTTTTCTGTGATTTTTTGTAATTTTTTTTTATTTTTTATTTTTAGTTAATTTTTATAAGTAATTGTTAAATAAAAGCGTTTTTTAAATTTTAAAATTTTTTTTTACAAACACCTCCACAGCGTACTGTCATCGAAGATAAACAAGTGTGCAAAGTTTGATTCATATTGATACGGTAGAAGTATTAAAATTTTAAGTTGCAAGATTTGATGCTTCCAAGAGTAAGTTAAATAAAAGCGTTTAATTATTGGCTGAAACAAATTTTGACTGTACAAACAAGTCTCCTTACTCTGCTTATAGGTTAAATTTTCATTTCCTTAAGGAAAGACTGTACTTTGCATCCCGACAATGTTAACTTTGCTATTTTTACTTTCTCTTGCTAATATGAAGATAAAGGAACGAAAGTATTGTTTTCATGTCGATTTTCGAAATCGAGTATTTATCGGATCTACACGTAAACAGACCTCCTGAACCCAAAAAACATGTTTTTAGCGATTGGTCTGTGTGTGTGTGTGTGTGTGAACAGAATATCTCAAGAACTGAACATTGTACGAACTTGAAACTTAAAACTTAAGTTACTTACCACTACCGGACCCGACACGAACATTTTCATCAAAATCGGTCAACTGGAAGTAGTAGTTTATTCGTGTAATTTTTCACTTTTTTGCAAGTTTCTCAAAAACTGGTCCTACGATTTTTTTAAAAATCGCCTGGTTTATTTAATTTTTTATTCTCTACAAGATAGGGTAGGCGCCATGTTTGCTGAAATTCTTGGTGAGGCTGTTTTTACGTAAAAAAGTGATTTTTTTAAGATTACGGCTTTAATATGCATTTTAGCGCAAAAATGTATATAATAAAAGCTGTAGAGAATTTAAAATTCTACAACTTTTCGTTCAAACATTTTTTTGTATAACTCTTAGTTTAGCGGTAATGAGTGATTTTCTGTTTTTTTTCTCACGAAAACGTGTGAAAAATCGATTTTTTAATGATTTTGTCCTTAGTATGTGGTTGATTGAATGAGTGGTTGAATAAATGCACAAAATAAATGATTCAATGTATGAAATTTGAACACGTTTTATTGAATACACACGAACACAAGCGGACTGTATCACCGTTCAGCACACACTCACTCTCACCGGCGCACTCGTTCACGCACTCGAACTAGCTACGCGCATGGCAGTAGCCAGCGCCAATTAACACACACACATTTTCGCAACTCAACACATTCACACACAAATAAAACATTAATTAAATATTAACCATGCCCCCGGCCTTGAAGGGCATTCTTCAAGTTACAATAATTAAATTATTTTTAGATAAAAATTATGAATACTAAAGTTTTTTAAAAAAGATGTTTTTTCCACATGTAGTCTTTACACTAAAACACACAAATAGCGCAATATAACATTTAGCTGGAATGACACCCTTCTTCTTTGACATCTTCACATAGAAATGTCCACAATAATCTACTCTGGTATAGTAGAATACTCGAGGTGGCACAAGAACTCTAGTTTTGGGCAATTCACATCATCTGTGTCCGAATCTTAGGTCTTGCTCTGAAGCAGGAAATACATTCGTGGAATACCTTCTTGACTAATGAACTACCGTTGATTGGCCAGTATTTCTGACGAACAATGTTTAATAACAGTAGGGGTCCTGCATGAAGATTTTTTATGTGTATATGTTTCGCAATTAAATATGTGATGATGTGACCCTTAGGCAATATGATTGGGTGTTTCTTGTCAAGACTTAAATCTGATTGTTGTAAACGTCCACCAACACGTATCACTTGATTTTTGTCCATGAATGGATTCAATGCCTTAAGTTTACTGTTTCTTGACACACATTGTTCTGATTGTAAATTACAATATTCATGAAGAAATGATTCTTTTTGCACAAGTCTAATAACAGCATTTTCCGCTAATTGAAGTTCTGTGACAGAAAGATTGCTGTCAAGACGAAGATCACGTGTTGTCTGACAGTTACGCGTAAATCGAAGACAGTATGCAGTAACACGTACAAATTTAGTGAAACTAGAAACATTATTAAAATTAATAACATTTTTTGTTGAGACTGCACATGAAATATTATTCTTCCGTCGTTCTGGAATATCATTATGATCTGTATCTGGTTCTTCCGAAATTAAATCTACTGATGAGTAGAGAAACGATGGTCCCTTCCAATATAAGCTGGCGTTTAAAATTTCTGAAGGAAGTAACCCTCTTGATAAGAAATCACCAGGATTGTCTTCGCTTCTGACATGTTTCCAAGAATTGGTCTCAGTATTGTCTTGTATTTTGGACACTCGATTTGCGACGAATGTTGACCAATGAGATGAAGGTGTTCTTATCCACGCTAATGTAATAGTTGAATCAGAGTAGTAGGTGATAGAATCTATCTGAATCTGTAAAGCAGTCACAATTTTCTTGCACAATTCCGACAATAGCAAAGCTCCACACAATTCGAGTCTTGGCAAAGATGTCTTCTTCAGCGGTGCAACGCGTGATTTGGAACTAACTAAATTTACTGAGATATTACTGTCAGTATCAACTGACTTGATGTAAATACAGGCACCATATGCAGATTCTGATGCATCTGAAAATCCATGCATCTCGATTCTTGTAATGTGTGTTTCTTTAGGTAAGATATTTCGTTGAATATCTATTTGCGATATAGATTGTAAAGATTCTTGAAAGCTAATCCACTGTTTTAGCAATTCTTCAGGAACCTCTTCATCCCAACCAATCTTACAACTCCACAGTTGTTGCATGATTATCTTAGCCCTCACTATGACTGGTCCAATAAGTCCCAATGGATCAAATATTTTTTCTATAGCTGATAAAATTGTGCGTTTTGAATGTTTCACACTCGTCTTGTTGTAATCGCCTAATAAAAATTGAAATATGTCTTGCCTTGGGTTTCAAATAAGACCAAGAGTACTCACAGTTGCATCGTTATTGATCATGAAACAATCGTCACTTACATCTTGATGTAGTAAATTTGATAAAATATCAGGATGGTTTGCACTCCACTTTCGTAAATTAAAACCTCCTCTACGTGCTATGGTCATCATATCCTTTTGAAGCTGTTTAGCATCCTCTAAGGTTTTTGTGCCAGTCATAAGGTCATCAACGTAAAAATCTTCTATGAAAACCTTTGATGCTTCTGGGAAATCATGTTTTTCATCTACCGCAAGTTGTTTCAGTGCTCTCGTAGCTAAGTACGGAGCACTTGCTGTACCATATGTCACTGTTGTTAATTCAAATGTTTTGATTGGCTCATGTTGCTGTTCTCTCCACAAAATTCGCTGTAATTTCCACTGTGATGGATGCACTTTAACTTGCCGATACATTTTCTCAATATCTGCAATCATGACGTAGGAATGTGTTCTAAATCTTGTTACTATACTAAACAGGTCTGACTGGATTGTAGGTCCAACAACTGAAATGTCGTTTAGCGAAAGACCTGAAGTGGTTTTTGAAGACGCATCAAATACTACTCGTAGCTTTGTTGTCTTAGATTGTTCCCTTACAACCGCGTGATGTGGAATGTAATAACACTGGGTGGATTGCGATTCATCCAATGGAACCTCTCGCATGTGACCAAAGTCTATATACTCCTTCATAAACTGCACATACTGTGATTTCAATGCTGGGTTGATTGAAAAACGTCTCTCAAGTGTAAATAATCTTCGCGATGCGTTCTTCTTAGATTCGCCGAGATCACTTATATCACCTTTTAAGGGTATTTTCACACAATATCTTCCATTTACATCTCTGGTTGTAATGTTCACGAATAAATCTTCACAAAATTTGTCGTTTCCGGTATGATGTTTTTCACCCTTGCACTCTTCTAATTCCCAAAATCTCTGTATATTTCTGTTAATTTCGTCTAGTGTAGATAAAAAACACGTAGTTGCTAGATTTGATGTAGTGTTTACATTCATTTTGCCAGAAATTATCCATCCAAACACCGTATTTTGTAATGTATAAGATGAATTCGAAAACTTCAATTTACCTTCATGTAATAAATCAAAAAATAATTCTGCACCAATAAGCATGTCAATGTCATTGGGCTGATTAAAATGAGGGTCTGCTAATTGAATGGTTTGCGGAATGTTTAAGTGAGCTGTTTCTATTGTGACCGTAGGTAATTGTTGAGTGATGTTTTTGAGAATAATGCAATCAATAGTAGTGGAATATGAAGTTAATCGAGATTTAATGATACACTGAACCATATTTGAAGTTTGAGTGGATGATTGGCCTATGCCATGGACTTCAAACACACTATTCTTGATAGAGAGCTTTAAAGTACGCGCTAACCTTTCAGTTATGAAATTTGATTGAGAAGCACTATCAAGCAACACACGGCAAAGATGAGGACAACCTCTATAATCTAGCACTGAAATTACTGCTGTTGAAAGCAAAACAATAGATTTTTGTTGATGAGATGTCACGTTTGAAGTAGAAACAATGGTTTGTTCTACAATTGGTTTAGAAGGTTTGTCACCTTGAGTAGAAATTTGCTTTTCTGAATCCCTTGAGTCAGATTTATTATGATGTAATAATGTATTGTGTCTCTTGCCACAAAGTTTGCACGAGCCTGACTTACAATTAGTAGATTTGTGAGAGCTCTTAAGACAATTAAAACATAAATTGCGTTTCTTTACTTCCTTTTCACGGTCTGAGCTTGGAAGTCCCTTGAAGACCTTACACATATAAAGTGGATGTTCTTGTTCACTGCACAAAGAACAATCTTTTGTAGACACATGACAGTTCGTGGAAAATGTATGATTTTTAAATGTTGGCTTGAATTTCTGAGCCTGGCTGTGGTTCACAAAAGGTGGATTAACGGGTGTATGTTTTTGCAATTTGTTGTATTCAATTGATTCTAATACCTGACACTTGTGTTGTAAAAATACTTCCAAATCGGACATAGTAGGTAACGCATCCTTTGTTAGTGTGTTTTCCCACTCACGTAGTGTTACTGGATCTAATTTGGTTGTAATTAAATAAATTAAAAGCGTGTCCCAGTGATTTGTGGGTTGCCCTAAACCAGAAAGGGCACGAATGTGTTTTAAGGCACTATCTAGAAGTTTGCGTAAAGAAATTGAATTTTCTTTATCATTTTTAGCAAGACTGAACAAAGCATTTACATGTTTGTTGATTAAATAACGCTTGTTGCCAAATCTGTCATTTAACAATTGCCAAGCAATGTGATAATTTTGTGCGGAACTTTCTAAAGCTTGAATGACTTCAAAAGCTTCACCCTTTAAAGAAGCCTTTAAGTAATGAAACTTATGGATATCCGGTATTTCCCTTAAGTGAATGAGTGATGTAAATGTGTCACGAAATGAGAGCCATTCACCATAGCTGCCATTGAATGTAGGAAGTTGGATATCTGGGAGTTTCACTGATATTGGTTGCGTAATTACTGGCTTGTTTTCAATATTGTTGTGACAGTTTCTAAGCTCATGATCAGAAATGAAATCTTGAGCCGCTGACATTAGTGCAAAATATTCTGCTTCAAAATTGTTTCTTTGATCTGACTGATCATCAGATTCGTCAAGTAATTCAATTTGTAATTGTACTTTATCGAACTCACACCAGCACTCCTCTAATTTTGATAACCGCAGTTTTAATTGACTAATATCTGCTGCACAAGAAATTCCACTAAAATATGTTTTAAATCTAGTTAATTTTGCTTTAACTAAGCCACGTTCCTTCACTAATAGTTTTAAATCACTCATGATTGTTGATCACAATTTTGTATTTTGAATGACTGTTAATGAACTGATTCGATAAAAATTAATTAAATTTAGAGAATGTTTGTTAATATACTAGGTGTAAAATATGTACATTAAATGAATGTTAATAACACATGAATTGGGTGAGTATAAGAAATGTAAATAGTAGCAACAATATAAAATAAAATAATTAAATACTTATCTATTAAATCCAGTAAATTATGAGCTAGGCCCTAAATGTTTTATGATTTGGTAATGCTGAATTTGTGAATTTATGAATAATTACCTAGCTATATTGTTTTTAAATGTTATTGTGCATCAGTATATTAATTATGAAATGTGTTGATGTTGTAAAAATCAGCTGATTAACAATGAACTAGAAGTTGTTGTTGTTTTGCACAAAAATAACAAATTTATTACAAAAATATGTTATTTACCACTGTTTGGATCCGGTCGGAGTAACCAAAAAATGGTTGATTGAATGAGTGGTTGAATAAATGCACAAAATAAATGATTCAATGTATGAAATTTGAACACGTTTTATTGAATACACACGAACACAAGCGGACTGTATCACCGTTCAGCACACACTCACTCTCACCGGCGCACTCGTTCACGCACTCGAACTAGCTACGCGCATGGCAGTAGCCAGCGCCAATTAACACACACACATTTTCGCAACTCAACACATTCACACACAAATAAAACATTAATTAAATATTAACCAGTATGCATTTTACGACAAAAGGGTACGTATATAATCGAATTTATAAGAAATTACAAGATCTACAAATTTTATTTAGAGCATTTTTCTGTACACAGCCTAGTTTAGCGTGAAAGAGTGATTTTCCGTATTTTTAAGCCAAACCGAGGTCGATTTTCATTTTGCGTCTTTCACTCATGATTAAAGTAAGGTTATATTTTCTTTAAGGTTAGTTTTTTGTTTATTTTTAATGTTTTACTACTAATGTTAGGTTATATTGTTTAAATAATTTGCATTGGCAAGAGAAAGTTGTGTGAGTGTTTCACACCATATTTTTTTATAGTAATTACGTCTTCATGTGGTTAAATCACTTACTACATTTTTTTCCAAAGTTCATAAATTATTGATATTTAGTTCACAACTTAAATTATTGTCTGAAACAAATTTTGACTGTACAAACAAGTCCCCTTACTCTACCTACATGTTAAATTTTCTAAACCATCTCTTATAAATTTTCCCATTTCTTCTAAACCACTCATGCGCATGAGTGGTTTAGAAGAGATGGGAAATTTAAAAGTAGGCAACGAAAACATACAAGAAGTTGGGGAATTCTGCTATCTAGGGAGTAAAATAACAAAGGATGGTAGAAGCACAAATGATATCAAAAGCAGAATTGCTCAAGCTACAAAAGCCTTTGAAATGAAAAATATCTTACAGACTACAAACATTGATTTACAGATTAGGAAAAATTTCTTAAAACATTATGTTTGGAGTGTAGAATTATACGGGAGTGAAACGTGGGTGATAGGGGCTGTAGAAAAGAAAAAAATAGAAGGTTTTGAATGTGGTGTTATAGGAAAATGTTAAAGATTAGGTGGGTGGACAAAATAAGTAATTTAGAGGTTTTTAGGTGAGTGGATGAAAAAAGACGTATATGGAAGCATCCTAACAGAAGAAGGGATAGGCTAGTGGGGCATATATTAAGCCATTTATTTGTTTATTGAGCCATTTATTTGATGTATTATTTATTTATAATTACTTTTTTCTCATTATTAACATGTCTTACTACCGTTTAAAATTAGTTATTAGATAGGCCTACTTTATGATTGAAAAATACAATAAAATGGTTTATGCAGTACGTTCTACCTTTTTTATTGCTAACACAATTTTCCCAAAATTGCAACTTTGAATGCTTATAACTAAAACACGACGGTATCTATTGAAAAACGGTTTGCGCCGTTTTTTGTTTTTTTAAATTTCACATTGAAATGACGTATCACACGACCAACATCCCATTTAAAAAATAATGGTGTGAATCACTCACACAACTTTCTCTTGCCAATGCAAATAATTAACAATAAACCTAACATTAGTAATAAAACATTAGAAATAAACAATAAAACAAACCTCAATAAACATAACCTAATTTTAATCATGCAATGAAAGACGCAAAATGAAAATCAACCTCAGTTCGGCTTAAAAATACGGAAAATCGATCTTACACGCTAAACTAGACACTGTACAAAAAAATGCTATAAATAAAAATTGCAGATCTCTTAATTTCCTATAAATTTTTTATATACATACACTTTTGTCGTAAAATGCATTCTAAGGCTGAAATCTTAAAAAAATAAGATTTTTCACACGTTTTCGTGAGAAAAAAAAACAGAAAATTGCTAATTACCGCTAAACTAAGCGTTGTACAAAAAAAACATGTTTGAAATTTAAGTTGTAGAATTTTAAATTCTCTACAACTTTTATTATATAAGTTTTTTGCGCTAAAATGCATATTAAAGCCGCGATCTTAAAAAATAACAATGGTTTTACGTGAAAACTGCCTCACCAAGAATTTCAGGAAACATGGCGCCTACCCTATCTTGTAGAGAATCAAAAATTAAGTAAATGAGGGGATTTAAAAAAAATCGTAGTACCAGTTTTTGAGAAAATCGCAAAGAAGTGAAAAATTATACGAATAAACTACTACTTCCGGTTAACCGATTTTAATGAAAACGTTCGTGTCGGGTCCGGTAGTGGTATGTAACTTAAGTTTCAAGTTCGTAAGATGTTCCTTTCTTGAGATATTCTGTTCACACACACACACACACACGCGCGCGCGCGTGCGCGCGCACACACACACACACACACAGACCAATCGCTAAAAACATGTTTTTTGGGTTCAGGGGGTCTGAAAACGTGTAAATCCGGCGAAAACTCAATTTCGAAAAATCGACATGTAAACAATACTTACTTTCCTTCCTATATATTCATATAGGCAAGAGAAAGTAATAAAGTTCAATCCAATACGGCGGATCCAAGATGGCGGACAAAAATTTCAAAACCAAAAAGAAGTTGGATTTTTAAAAATATGCAGATCCGCATAAGCTTCTTTCGCCAAATATGTCTCAGTTACGCAATATAAAGCTGTTTCCATACTTAAAAATCACCCTGTATAGAAGTATCGAATGGCAATCACATAAGTGTGATAATGTGTTATGACTAACACAGATGTAACATGACTCAGACAAAAGGTTATTCACCGATTATGTTAATTATTATTGAATAACACAAATTAACTGAATATTTGTGGTTGGTTGGTTAATTTACCATACGATGAAATGCAATTATTATAAATCTTGTAAGGTAAATTTAAATTTTTATCTTAAGTTACACAAAGGTTGGAACAAAGAAAAACAAGATAAATAAAACAACAAAAAAGGGTAAAACCAGAAAAGAAACAAGTTCTTGAAGATTTAAACTCGCCTCCAGAATTTTAGTGAATCATACATTCGACCGCAGATCAAGAATAGACTACTAGCAAAAGGTTTTAACCCTTTCAAATTAAAAATCATCACTCTTTTTACAAGTCTTCTTCTTCATGTAGCATCTCCATTACGAAGGTGTGCTAGCATCATGGCAATCCTGACCTTGGAAACTGTAGCTCTAAATAGGTCGATGGATGACAAATTAAACCACTCTCGCAGGTTCCGTAGCCAGGAGGTTCTTCTTCTTCCAACCGATCGTTTGCCCATAATCTTTCCCTGGATGACAAGATGAAGGATTTCATATTTTGGACCTCTCAAGACATGGCCGAGGTACACCAGCTTTCTCTTCTTGATTTCGATCATCACTTCCATTCCCTTCTGCATCCTCCTTAGGACTTCCATGTTTGTGACTCTCTCTGTCCAAGATATTTTGTGCATCCTTCTGTAAACCCACATCTCAAAGGCCTCAAGTCTTCGTTCACATTGCCTATTGGTAGTCCAGGCCTCTGCACCAAGTAATCCATTTTTCTTTTTTTTTAATCAATTTTTACAAGTAATCCAATACAAATATCTCATAATAAAATAAAAATCTGGTGTAAAACACCCACACGACTTTCTCTTGCCAATGCAAATAATTAACAATAAACCTAACATTAGTAATAAAATATTAGAAATAAACAACAAAACTAACCTTAATAAACATAACCTAATTTTAATTATATATGAAAGACGCAAAATGAAAATCAAACTCAGTTCGGCTTAAAAATACGGAAAATCACTCTTCCACACTAAACTAGACTCTGTAGAGAAAAATGCTAAATATAAAAGATGTAGGCCTAGATCTTTCAATTTCCTTTAAAATTGATTATATACACTTTTGTCGTAAAATGCATACTAAGGCCGAAATCTTAAAAAGATCGATTTTTCATAAGTTTTAAGGAGAAAAACAACAGAAAATCGCTAATTATTGCTAAACTAAGCGATATACAAAAAAATGTTTCCAACACAAGTTGTAGGTTTTTAAATTCTCTACAACTTTTATTATATAAATTTTTGCGCACAAATTCATATTAAAGCCGTAATCTTAAAAAAACAATTTCTTTAGAAGAAAATAGCTTCACCAAGAATTCAGCAAATATAACGCCTACCCTATTTTGTAGAGAATAAAAAATTGAGTAAACCAGGTGATTTTAAAAGAAAAACCATAGGACCAATTTTTGAGGCAATCGCAAAAAAGTGAAAAATTATACGAATAAATTCTTACTTCCGGTTGACCGATTTTTATGAAAATGTTCCTGTCGAATCCGGAAGTGGTATGTAACTTAAGTTTCAAGTTTGTACAATGTTCCGTTCTTGAGATATTCTGTTCATACAGACAGACACACAGACCAATCGCTAAAAACATGTTTTTTTGGGTTCAGGGGGTCTGTTTAAGTGTAGATCCGGTGTAGAGTGTATTTGTTAAAATCGGCATGAAAACAATACTTTGTTTCCTATAGGTATATTCATAGGCAAGAGAGAGTAAAAAGGGTAAAACCAGAAAAGAAACAAGTTAATGAAGATTTAAACTCGCCTCCAGAATTTTAGTGAATCATACATACGACCGCACATCAAGAATAGACTATTAGTAAAAGGTTTTAACCGTTTCAAATTAAAAATCATCTCACTCTTTTTAGGCCTACAAGTAATCCAACAGAAATACCTTATAATAAATAAAATAATAACCGAGATTAAAATAATGCGTTATGAAAATAATACAGTCAACTTCCGATTATCCGCGGAATTGGGTGGCATGAGTGCCGCGGATAATCCGCAAAATGACGAAAAAAAGCGTAGGCATATATAGTAGTATACGTGTATAAAATCTTTATTAATTTTTTACTTTCTCTTGCCTATATGAATATATAGGAAGGAAAGTATTGTTTTCATGTCGATTTTTCGAAATCGAGTTTTCACCGGATCTATACGTTTTCAGACCTCCTGAACCCTAAAAACATACGTATTTTTAGCGATTGGTCTGTGTGTGTGTGTGTGTATACAAAATATCTCAAGAACGGAACATCGTATGAACTTGAAACTTAAGTTACATACCACTAGCGGACCCGACACGAACATTTTCATCAAAATCGGTCTACCGGAAGTAGTAGTTTATTCGTGTAATTTTTCACTTTTTTGCGATTTTCTCAAAAACTGGTCCTACAATTTTTTTAAAAATCGCCTCATTTACTAAACTTTTTATTCTCTACAAGATAGGGTAGGCGCCATGTTTCCTGAAATTCTGGGTAAGGCTGTTTTCACGTAAAAACATTTTCTTTTTAAGATTGCGGCTTTAATATGCATTTTAGCGCAAAAAGTTATATAATAAAAGTTGTAGAGAATGTAAAATTCTACAACTTTTATTTCAAACATTTTTTTGTAAAACGCTTAGTGTAGCGGTAATTAGCGATTTTCTGTTTTTTTCTCACGAAAACGTGTGAAAAATTGATTTTTTTAAGATTTCGGCCTTAGAATGCATTTTACGACAGAAGTGTATTTAATCAAATTTAGAGGAAATTAAAAGATCTACAACTTTTATTGAAAGCGTTTTTCTCTACAGAGCCTAGTTTAGCGTGAAAGAGTGATTTTCCGTATTTTGAAGCCTAACAGGTCGATTTTCATTTTCCGTGTTTCATTCATGATTAAAATAAGGTAATGTTTTTAGAGATTAGTTTTTTGTTTATTTCTAATGTTTTATTACTAATGTTAGGTTATATTGTTAATTAATTGCATTGGCAAGAGAAAGTTGTGTGAGTGTTTCACACCAGATTTTTTGTTATTTAAAGTACATAAATATGTACAAATGAAAACACTAACTTAAATTACAAAATATAACATCAAAATTTTAAATGTTGTTAATTATTTTTTTGTCCCTAAAAATGTTTGAGTACTGTAATTTTTTAAAATTAGTACATAGGCCTACAATGTATTTAGAAAAAAAAACAAAAATATTATTTACTTACAAATGATGTGCAGAAGCTAGGTTGTAATAGAAGTCACAACGTTTTAAAAAAGTCAGTCATCTGCTTTTTGTTTTTTTTTTTTTGAGTTAAAACACTTTTTCTTGATTTGGGACAGAAGTTTTCTAAACATAAGTTTGTCACAAAGCAAAGCGTATGCTTTACAAATTTAAGCATGTGCTTTACTTAACAAAGCGCGTATTTAAAAATTTAAGCGTGTGCTTTACTTTACAAAGCGCATATTTTCAAATTTAAGCGTGTGCTTTACTTTACAAAGCGCGTGCTTTGTGTGCTGTACAAATTTTATCTTTAATGTTATCACATTACAAGAAATTTACTTAACTTTAAAGTTAAGAAAAAAGAATGAAAAAAAAATTTCATCTGACGTGCGCGAATAATCCGCAAATCGGATTATCCGCCCGCGAATAATCGGGAGTTGACTGTATATAAATACAATATTTCCAATAGACTAACTCTTGTTTTAGCCATTAAGGATTCATTTAATAGGTAAACACATTGTTTTATAAGCAAAAACACTGGTGTTAAATACACACGATTTTTTTCGTGCCAATGTAAATAATGAAAATTAAAACCTACGTTTAATCGTGAATAGGCAATGTAATATTAAACATAACCTAATTTTTGTCCATAACAGGCAGGTCGAGTGTTAAATTATTTGCACTCAATCTGTTAGTTCCAGGGCTACAAAAAATAGTTGTGTTTCTTATCACATTGGGGGTCACCCAATTATATCACTGGTCCATTTAACAACAGAACAGGTACACGTGTAAAATACACTAATCACAGTTGTTTGTCTGATCAGCCTGTAGGCTGGTTTGAACCTGTAGAGGTTTTACTAAGTAAAACGAGGAGTCAGGTGGTTTACCATTGCCACAACTCACTGAGTGGAAAAGTACGCTTATCACCATGCCGGGCCCTCTGAAAAGCACATATTTTCCACTCTGCAAATGACACCTTCACTTCATTCACTACAGGGTCTGTTGGTATAATGAAATTCATTACTTTCAAAGGAGATAACTGTGATTAATGTCACAGTACACCTCTACCTCTTCTCTTATTAAATGATTCAGTCATTTAATTGGCTGACCATGTGATAAGAAACACAACTATTTATTTTAGTCCTGTAACGAACAGATTGAGTGTAAATAATTGACAATCCACCTATTTGTTATGGACAGTAGTCACAATTATCTTCTCTAATAATAATGAATTTCATCATTATACATCCAACAGACCCTGTGTTGAGTGAAGTAAAGGAGTCTTTTGCAGGGTGGAAAGTAGATGCTTTTCAATGAGTGAGGCAATGGTAAACCACCTCACTCTCCGTTTCATTTGATAAAGCTTTTAGAGGTTCACAACCCATTCTATTTATTCATAAGTAAATTTTGCAAAATAAAAATCAACAAATGAAGAACTTAATAATACGGAAAACTCTAATTGACACTACACTAGACTGTACATGGTTTCTTTTAAAACAAACACTCAAAAACGTCACCTTCTTAGCGAAATGGTTGGCATATTAGCCTACCACACAGAACTCCCGGGTTCGATTCCCCACCAGGGTCTGGAAATTTTTATAAGTCAAAACCCAACGTTACAGTCACATATTCCACCGTAGTCGCTAATAACCAACCACTTCATGCCAATGCAAATAAATTAATTTAAAAAAAACCACTTAAAAAACCAATGAGATTTGAAACAATGGTATGTTTAGCGAAAGAGTTAAATAAAAGTCAGACAGCATTCTTTCTTTTTTAAAAATAACAGTTGTATTGAAACAGGTATAATAAATATAATATGTAACATTATATTTTGGCAATGTGGGAATCTTACTCCTTCAGTTCAAAGTGTACATACAGTTCAAACCCCATATTTAAAATCTTAGTATATCCGTTACTTATATCTTATGTTTATAAAATTTATTTGCACTAAATCTTCTTACGGTTATTGTTCTGAGAAGTAATAGGCTACAATAAAGAAAGAAAATTTTACCTTTAGTTCTAAGAAGAAAGGTCAACAACATTTTTTTGTAATAATTTTATTTGCAATCCGTTTTAAAAATAAACTATAACCAAATCTTTGTTGGTTTAGGTCATCGTCCGAAACGCTGGTTCGAATCTGTAGAGGCTTTACTAAGTAAAACGAGAAGTAAGCACACATAGATCAATCGGTGGTAAAAACATGTTTTTTTTTGTTCAGTAGGCCTGGAAACCTGTATTTCCGGTTTAATAAACTAGGAACTACTTCCGGTTGACCGATTTTGATGAAGATATTCGTATTGGGTCCTCCAGTCATATATAACTTAAGATTCAAGTGTCAATTTCGTACGATGTTCCGTTCATGAGATATTTTGTTTACACGCACACACACACAGACCAATCGCTAAAAACATGTTTTTTGGGTTCAAGGGGTCTGAAAACTCGATTTCGAAAAATCTACACAAAAACAATACTTTTCTTCCCCTATATATTTACATGTTGTTCAGGTCATCAGCTGAAAGGCTGGTTTGAACCTTTAAAGGCTTTACTAAGTAAAATAAGACGTGAGGTGGTTCACCATTGCCTTCCTAACGGAGCTGAAAAGTATGGTTGTCAGCATGCCAGGCCCTCTGAAAAGCATTTAATTTATTTTATTTAATTTTGCAAATGAAACCGTCAGTTGATTCCCCACAGGGTCTACCTGAATAATTAAATAGGAGATAGCCTAATTGTAACTAGTGTCATTTACAACTAACTCTACCTCTTCTTTTCTCTTCTCTTCTTAAATGCTTCAGTCATACAGAGCGATTTTTTAGTCCTGTTACCCAATTGTTAATGTCTGGTAATATTTTTTTTTTTTAATAAAATTTTGTTTTGTGTCACTAAGTTGGTAGCCCTACTCAACCAGTATGGATATGGCAGTGTGAGTTGATTCTCCTTGAGCTGTGTAAAATTTTGTGCCATTTCCGGTCGTCCTACGAACAGAATGTTATTTATCCTAAAACAATCTCTTGTTTAAATCTGGAGGCTGAAGCTCTACAACTAATCGTATGTGATACGGATACAATTTCAATTTTTTAGCAGCTTTCTGAGCACTCGAACATGACAAATCAACATGCGAGGAAAGTTTTTGTAAACTTTTCCATGGAGAATTGAGCAATCTTGTTTTCACATTCTCTTGACGTCATCTGTCAAGAGAGTTGGTCGACCACTACGTTTTCTGCTGCAAACAATACCTGCCTCTAAAAATCAGTTAGTTAGCATAGAAATTGACTAGAATAGAGTGGAGGAACACCAAAAAATTTAATTTGAAATGATTTTTTTACACTCGCATACAATTTTGTAGCAAACTATTGTTCAAGGATGAAAACCCGTTGTTCTAGGGTAAAAGACATTCTGTTCGTAACACAACTGGAAACAGCACAAAATTTTACGCAACTCAAGGAGAATCAACTCAAACTGTCGTATCTATACCGGTTGAGTAGGGCTACCAACTTTGTGTCACAAAACAAAATATCCCTTTCTTAGAAAAAAATTACCAGACATTAACAATTGGGTAACAGGACTAAAAAATCACCCGGTATAATTGGGTGACCATGTGATAAGAAATACAACTATTTTTTATAGCCCTGGAAATAGCAGATCGAGTGCATGTAATTTAACACTTCACCTCCCTGTAATGGGCAATTTTATATTATTAAATAACTTATTTTTCACTCACTATAATTCTTATTTGCATTTAAATTGTATCACACAAATCCAAAACATGTAACATTTTTCAGGTGTCTAACTTCTTTGGACACATCTAACTTCTCTGGATACATTTTAGTGTACTACAGAGTGATATTTTAGTCGTGTTACCCAATTGTTAATGTCTGGTAATTTTTTTTCTAAGAAAGGGATATTTTGTTTTGTGACACAAAGTTGGTAGCCCTACTCAACCGGAATAGATACGACAGTTTGAGTTGATTCTCCTTGAGTTGCGTAAAATTTTGTGCTCTTTCCAGTTGTGATACGAACAGAATGTCTTTTACCCTAGAACAACGGGTTTTCATTCTTGAACAATATTTTGCTAAAAACTCGTATGCGAGTGTAAAAGAATCATTTCAAATTAAATTTTTTGGTGTTCCTCCACTCTATTCTAGTCAATTTTTAGGCTAACTAACTGATTTTTAGAGGCAGGTATTGTTTGCAGCAGAAAACGTAGTGGTCGACCAACTCTCTTGACAGATGACGTTAAGAGAATGTGAAAACAAGATTGCTCAATTCTCCATGGAAAAGTTTACAAAAACTTTCCTCGCATGTTGATTTGTCATGTTCGAGTGCTCAGAAAGCTGCTAAAAATTGAAATTGTATCCGTATCACATACGATTAGTTCTAGAGCTTCAGCCTCCAGATTTAAACAAGAGATTGTTTTAGGATAAATAACATTCTGTTCGTAGCACGACCGGAAATGGCACAAAGTTTTACACAGCTCAAGGAGAATCAACTCACACTGCCATATCCATACTGGTTGAGTAGGGCTACCAACTTAGTGTCACAAAACAATATTTATTTTTTTTTAGAAAAATATTACCAGACATTAACAATTGGGTAACAGGACTAAAAAATCACCCAGTAGTTTTCCTCAATTTTTGTCACTCTTCACAATTTTTGAAAGCATAAACGGCCACTTTTGAAAATACTTTTGGGTTCAGGGCATATTATGGGATAAAAAATACAATCGGGATATTTTATACCCGACAGCTTTCGCTTTTGAGTAAATATACGATTGTTTTAAACGAGAAAGTAATAAAAGTTAATGATTTCAGTGTTATCACGATTAGCTATTAATAGAATTACAACGAAGTTAATAAGAGAGAGAGAGAGAGTAATGAAGGAAACCAGATTACTTAATGTTTAATGTGGTAATAAAATAAGATGAGATATCATTTAGAATTCAGCAAAGGTATTTCAGTGGTGGAACCAAGTAAAAACAAGTTGATAGAGCAACTTTTAAAAGAGTGTTTGTTTGAAGGCAGTGCAACATAAAAATGCCTTCCTCTAATACTATCATGAAGGCGCTGGCCTTCACTACTGAACTTGACCTGAGAAACACTCGGATAGGATTTTACATTAGTGACGTAATTATGAGTGACGTCATCTGGTGTTGTGTTTACCATGACGACATCCATCCTTCCGTAGATATTACAGGGTGATTCAAAACTATAAGACAATCTCTTGGGATCTCATTATATAGCTAAAAATAAGAAAAAAAATTCTTATAAACATATGCCTGAAAACGCTTAGTTAGCGAGTTACGGCTAGCGAAAAATTTCACCTACAACTCTGTACCCTTGGTGAAGTAAGGCCGTTTAAAAATGTTAAACGTCTTTACAAAGATATAAATATGATTGTTTTTTATGTTTTTTAACATGAAAAATTGAATAAATTGGTTCCAGAGCTGTAAATGCAATACTTTCAGAGATATCTTACATAAAACACAAGAATTGGTGCAAAGAAATAACACATTTTTGTGTTTAACGTAAGATTACGTCCATAAATGGTAAATAAAGGTGTAATTTTTCTTAAATAAATTTGTAGATTATTTAATTCTGAAAAGGTTCATGTGAATTACTCAGGAAAAAATGAATAAGAGATATTGAAAATTCGATTTATTTAAAATCAAAACAGACGCACATAAAACGCACATTCTTAACTGCATAAAATATTAACTAATATTTAGGTTGGGAGTAAAATGATCAGCTTTTACTCCCAACCTAAATATTAGTTAATATTTTATGCAGTTAAGAATGTGCGTTTTACGTGCGTCTAATTGGATTTTAAATGAAGCGAAATTTCAATATCTCTTATTCCTTTTTTTCCTGAGTAACTCACATGAATCTTTTCAGAATTAAATTTTCTAAAAATTTATTTAAGAAAAAATACACCTTTATTTACCATTTATGGAAGTAATCTTAAGTTAAAAACAAAAATGTGTTATTTCTTTGCACCAATTCTTGTGTTTTATGTAAGATATCTCTGAAAGTATTGCATTTTCAGCTCTGGAACCAATTTTATTCAATTTTTTAGATTAAACACCATAAAAAACAATCGCATTTGTATCTTTGTAACTACCTTTAACATTTTTATACGGCTTTACTTCACCAAGGGTACAGAGTTCTAGGTGAAAATTTTCGCTAGCCGTAACTCGCTAACTAAGCGTTTTCAGGCATATGTTTATATGAACTTTTTTTCTTATTTTTACTTTCTCTTGCCTATATGAATATATAGGAAGGAAAGTATTGTTTTCATGTCGATTTTTCGAAATCGAGTTTTCACCGGATCTATACGTTTTCAGACCCCCTGAACCCAAAAAACATGTTTTTAGCGATTGGTCTGTGTGTGTGTGTGTGTGTGTGTGTGTGTGTGTGTGTGTGTGCGCGCGCGCGTGTGTGCGTGTGTGTGTGAACAGAATTTCTCAACAACGGAACGTCGTACGAACTTGAAACTCAAAACTTAAGTTATATACCACTACCGGACCCGACGCAAACATTTTCATCAAAATCGGTCAACCGGAAGTAGTAGTTTATTCGTGTCATTTTTCACTTTTATGCGATTTTCTCAAAAACAGGTCCTACGATTTTTTTTAAAAATCGCCGGATTTACTAAATTTCTTATGCTCTACAAGATAGGGTAGGCGCCATGTTTGCTGAAATTCTTGGTG
Source organism: Catonia carolina (assembly GCA_035578175.1). Classification (NCBI taxonomy): domain Eukaryota; kingdom Metazoa; phylum Arthropoda; class Insecta; order Hemiptera; family Achilidae; genus Catonia; species Catonia carolina. Next base: position 499,791 of record JAQMRL010000029.1, on the reverse strand, counting down.
AGGGTGTTTTTTTAAGATTACGGCTTTAATATGCATTTAGCGCAACAATTTATATAATAAAAATAGTAGAGAATTTAAAATCCTACAACTTTTATTTCAAACAATTTTTTGTATAACACTTATTTTAGCAGTAATTAGCAATCTTCTGTTTTTTCCTCAAGAAAACGTGTGAAAAATCGATTTTTTAAAGATTTCGGTCTTAGTATGCACTATACGACAAAAGTGTATATAATTAAATTTATAGAAAATTAAAAAATCTACAACTTTTAGTTAAAACATTTTTCTATACAGAGCCTAGTTTAGTGTGAAAGAGTGATTTTCTGTATTTTTAAGCCGAACTGAGGTCGATTTTCATTTTGGGTCTTTCACTCATGATTAAAATAAGGTTATGTTTATTGAGGTTAGTTTTTTGTTTATTTCTAATGTTTTATTACTAATATTAGGTTTATTGTTAATTATTTATATTGGCAAGAGAAAGTTGTGTGAGTGTTTCACACTAGATTTTTAGCTATAGAATGAGATCCCAAGAGATTGCCGTATAGTTTTGAATCACCCTGTATAATTATCATCGTTCAATCTATTTTACTACTACTAATGTTTTCTAAAATATTTATCTAGTACATTCACAAAAGATGATGCGTTCTTTACGAACGTGGTTTATTTGTTTTACGTGTGACGGCCGCAATCTTCTTTAATTACTAATTTTTTTTTACTAATTTTATTAAAAATTATATGTTTTTATTATATTCTTTTAATGAATAATTAATTTTATTACCATCTATTATTATTGAATAAATTACGTGCATAAATTATTAATAATTTATCATAATCATTGTATGATACCAAAATTATTACGTCCATGGAAATTTGTAAATATTCTCTTCCTCGTACATGATACAGTAAAACTTCACTAATTCGGACTAATTGGGGGGAAGTGAAGTCCGAATTATCGCGAATATTTGTTTACATCTAAAAATTGAATAATTTAGGCAATTAAAATTAAAAAATAAACGTTACTAATCTGAAATATCGATGTTTAATGAATTTACAGTACAGTATATTGAAAAACAACAAAGGTAAAAGTACAGAAATAAAAATACTTACGGCAGTAAAAATATTGTTAAATAATAAATGTCCAGTGTAAAATGATATTTAATTAAAACACTGTACTTACGTACCGATTATTTGGCACTTGTTGAAGTAGAGGGTTGACAAATATCCTCAGGGATCATTTGAGGTTGATTAGAAAGAAAACTTGTTTTTTTCTGTGATTTTTTGCTACACTGTTTTCTTATAACTTGTTGGCGCATCTCTCTTAGGACAAGATAATAGTCATTGAATTCCGGATTGAAGTCTGCAATTTCAATAAGTTCGTCTATGTCGTTTCTCACTTCACTAGCTTAAATTGTGGAACGTTTTCTTCACTGAGTAACCAATAATGTATTACAGGATGAAACAATTTTTATTACACAGTTAAAAGTTATTATTTTTTGAAGTAGCACTTTATTAATTTTTAACTAAAAAACTTCTAAAAGAATTAAAAAAGCTGCTCTTCTTTGAGTAGTCCGAAATATCGCGAATTCCGAATTAGTGAAGTCCGAATTAGTGATGTTTTACTGTACTTTACGTGATTATCTTCTATTTACCGATTATTACATTCCCTGGGATGGTATACATTTTTGGAGGCACAAATTAAGGAGCCTTTGTTGCACATGATAACTGCCCGTTTCCAAGCTTTGTGCAGCTGAGAGGTATGCATTACGTCACTACTAAAGTGAGAGATTGCGTTAGTAGTAGTATTAACGTTTTACTTGTATTATGTTTGTAGTAGTGAGGGGGTACTATCCAAACTATATATATATTGTGTGTGGCCGTCTACAGGGAATAGTGAAAACAACACCCACGTATGTCACTCCACTAAAATTAGGCAGCCTACTGCCCAACGAATACCAATGAGATGATTAGTAGAGTGTTATGACGTAACAGCAGTCTGGTACTTCGTCTGTCCCCTTCATGCCGCCGCTGCACAAAGCTTAGATTCATACAGTATATAGTTTTAAGAAAACATAATTTATGTAGGGTAGGCCTACGTTTAGGTCTGTAATAAATTAATAAAAAAATCTGGTGCGAAACACTCACACAACTTTCTCTTGTCAATGCAAATATTTAACAAAATAACCTAACATTAATAATAAAAAATTAGAAATTAACAAAAGAACTAACCAACAACAACTCAAAAACCATAACCTTATTTTGATCATGAGTGAATGATGCAAAATGAAAACCAACCTTAGTTTGGCTTAATAATACGCAAAATCGCTCTTTCACGCTAAACTAGGCTCTGTAGAGAAAAATGCTCTAAACAAAAGTTGCAAATCTTTTTATTTCCTATAAAATTACTTGTAGGTCTATATGCTTTTGTCGTAAAATGCATTCTAAGGCCGAAATCTTAAAAAAATCGATTTTTCACACGTTTTCGTGAGAAAAAAACAGAAAAATTACTAATTACTGCTAAACTAAGCGTTATACAAAAAAATGTTTGCAATAAAAGTTGTAAAATTTTAAATTTTCTACAACTTTTGTTATAAAAATTTTTGCGCTAAATTGCATATTAAAGCCGTAATCTTAAAAAAAACTATGTCTTTCCGTAAAAACAGCCTCACCCAGAATTTCAGCAAACATGACGCCTACCCTATCTTGTAGAGAATAAAAAATTGAGTAAACCAGGCGATTTTTAAAAAAATCGTAAGACATGTTTTTGAGAAAATCGCAATAAAGTGAAAAATTATACGAATAAACTGCTACTTCCGGTTGACCGATTTTGATGAAAATTTTCGTGTCGGGTCCAGTAGTGCTATGTCATTTAAGTTTGAAGTTCGTACGTTGTTCCGTTCTTGAGATATTCTGTTCACACACACACACACGCACGCACGCACGCACACACACACACCCACCAACAGACCAACCACTAAGAACATGTATTTTCGGTTCAGGGATCCTATAAAAGAATATTTCAGGTAAAAACTCGACAACAAAAGGTTATACAATCAAACTTACATAAAATAAAAAAATCTGGTGTGAAACACTCACACGACGTTTTCTTGCCAATCCAAATAATGAACAATATAACCTAACATTAGAAATAAACAAAAAAATAACCTCAAAACCATAACCTAATTTTAATCATAAGTGAAAGACGCAAAATGAAAATTAACCTTAGTTTGGCTTAATAACACGAAAATCACTCTTTGACGCTAAACTAGACTCTGTAGAGAAAAATTCTCTAAATAAAAGTTGTAGATCTTTTAATTTCCTATAAATTTGATTTCATACACTTTTGTCGTAAAATGCATACTAAGGCCGTAATCTTAAAAAAAATATTTTTTACAGATTTTCATGAAAAAAACAGAAAATTTCTAATTACCGCTAAACTAAGAGTTGTACAAAAAATGTTTGCATTAAAAGTTATAGGTTTTTTAATTTTCGACAGCGTTTATTATATTATACATTTTTGCGCCACGCTAAAATGTATATTAATGCCGCAATCTTAAAAAAAACATGTTTTTACGAGAGCACAGCCTCCCCAAGAACTTCAGCAGACATGGCGCCTACCCTATCTTGTAGAACATAAAACATTTAATAGTAAATGAGGCGATTTTTAAAAAAAAGTTCTTATAGCCGTTTTTGAGAAAATCGCCAAAAAGTGAGAATAGGCACGAATAACTACTACTTCCGGTTGACCGATTTTGATGAAAATGTTCGTGTCGGGTCCTCTAGTAGTACCTAACTTAAGTTTTAAGTTTTAACTGCGTACAATGTTCCGTTCTTGAGATACACACACACACACACACACACACACACACACACACAGACTAATCGCTAAAAACATGTTTTTTGGGTTCAGGGGGTTTGAAAACGTGTAGATCCGAAAATGATTGTGTAACTTTCTCTTGCCTATATGAATATATAGAAAGGAAAGTATTGTTTTCATGTCGATTTTTCGAAATCGAGTTTTCACCGGATCTACACGTTTTCAGACCCCCTGAACCAAAAAAAACATGTTTTTAGCGATTGGTCTGTGTTTGTGTGTGTGTGTGTGTGTGTGTGTGTGTGTACGCGTGTGCGTGTGTGTGTGTGCGTGTGTGTGTGTGTGTGTGTGAACAGAATTTCTCAAGAACGGAACGTCGTACGAACTTGAAACTCAAAACTTAAGTTATACAATCATTTCGGCCTTAGATATAGAAAATTGAAAACTCGATTTCTTAACATCGAAATGAAAACAATATTTTCCTTCCTATATATTCATATAGGCAAGAGTTTTTTTTGTTAATTCCTAATATATGTGTACGTTGCAATCTGTTCAATTGAGAACAATAAGCAACCCCATGACCCAATGAGATGAGGATGATGTGTATGACGTGTAAATGAGACTGTGTAGTCTTGTACAGACCCAGGTCGACCATTCCTGAGAGAGTATGGTTAATTGAACCCCAACCATCAAAGTACACCGGTAACCACCGTCTAGCATTCAAATCCGTATAAAAGTAACTACCTCTACTAGGATTTGAACCAGGAACTTTCGTCTCCGAAAATCAGCTGTTAAACAGCTGACTTTGGCAACGACTTTACCTTTAGACCAACCCGGTGGGTTAATAGTTAGTTATAGGCAAGAGTAAGTAAAAATCTACAGCTTTTATTTCAAGCATTTTTTCAACAGATCCTAGTTTAGCGTCATTTAGTTATTTAACGTATTTTAAAATTGTACAGAAGTTGATTTTCATTTAGCGTCATTCAATTATGATTAAAATTAAATTACGTTTTTTCATTATATATTATTTACAATTTTTAACACATAGGATATGTTTTTCTTTAGTTACATCGGCAAGAAAAGTCGTGCGAGTGTTTCACAACCGGTTTTTATCTAAAAAAATAAAATATTTCACCAGTTCTAACAAATTAATAAGTAATTTATTTATAAAAAAAATATATAATATAAAATGAGACATACGGTACATAATAAAATAAATACAAATAACTTTACCAATAAATTACCACTTGTATAAAACAACGGTGTAATTACAAAGTGTTTAAACATGTTAATGAATATTCATGAATTTCTTTTTAGATAATTACAAATAAATAATTTAATAAATAATTAAAAAGAATGTAAGCCGCATGGAGAATACATTTTACATACATGCACAACATGTATGTGAATATTTTTATACTCCCACATACAGGTAGAAGAAACAAACGGAAGATAAAGAACGCTGTAGAAGACTACAGTTATAAAAACAGGTTTAGATTTCAGGAGGAAGAGTGTGTGTGTGTGTGTGTCTGGGTGTGTGTGTACCATGTCTGTTTGATAATATGATAATAGGTGAATAATACAGCCAATTATTCAATCAACCACAAAACATATGCACATTATTTTATTGTTCCATTGAACTTTAATTGTCTACATTTTATAACATTGAAAAATTTGGTGTGAAACACTCACACGACTTTCTATTGCCAATGTAAATAGTAAAACATATTTCACTGTATTGTCGTTGTTTAGGTGATCAGCCGAAAGAGTCGTTTGAACCTCTAGAGGCTTTACTAAACAAAACGAAGAGTCAGGTAATTTACCATTGACTTTCTCAAAGCCAAAAATCTGGTGTGAAACACTTACACAACTTTTTATTGCCAATGTAAATAGTAAAACATATTTCACTGTATTGCCGTTGTTTAGGTGATCAGCCGAAAGAGTCGTTTGAACATCTACAGGTTTTACTAAACAAAACGAGGAGTCAGATGGTTTACAATTGGCTTCCACAAAGAGTGAAAAATCTGGCGTGAAACACTCACACAACTTTTTATTGCCAATGTAAATAGTAAAATATATTGACCTGTATTGTTGTTCAGGCGATCAGCCGTGAGGCTGGTTTGAACCTCTAAGAGGCTTTACAAAATACAACCAGGAGTCACGTGGTTTACAATTGGCTTCCACAAAGAGTGAAAAATCTGGCGTGAAACACTCACACAACTTTTTATTGCCAATGTAAATAGTAAAACATATTGACCTGTATTGTTGTTCAGGCGATCAGCCGTGAGGCTGGTGGAACCTCTAAGAGGCTTTACAAAATACAACCAGGAGTCACGTGGTTTACAATTGGGTTCCTCAAAGAGTGAAAAATCTGGCGTGAAACACTCACACAACTTTTTATTGCCAATGTAAATAGTAAAATATATTGACCTGTATTGTTGTTCAGGCGATCAGCCGTGAGGCTGGTTTGAACCTCTAAGAGGCTTTACAAAATACAACCAGGAGTCACGTGGTTTACAATTGGCTTCCACAAAGAGTGAAAAATCTGGCGTGAAACACTCACACAACTTTTTATTGCCAATGTAAATAGTAAAATATATTGACCTGTATTGTTGTTCAGGCGATCAGCCGTGAGGCTGGTTTGAACCTCTAAGAGGCTTTACAAAATACAACCAGGAGTCACGTGGTTTACAATTGGGTTCCTCAAAGAGTGAAAAATCTTGTGTGAAACACTCACACAACTTTTTATTGCCAATGTAAATAGTAAAATATATTGACCTGTATTGTTGTTCAGGCGATCAGCCGTGAGGCTGGTTTGAACCTCTAAGAGGCTTTACAAAATACAACCAGGAGTCACGTGGTTTACAATTGGGTTCCTCAAAGAGTGAAAAATCTTGTGTGAAACACTCACACAACTTTTTATTGCCAATGTAAATAGTAAAATATATTGACCTGTATTGTTGTTCAGGCGATCAGCCGTGAGGCTGGTTCGAACCTCTAAGAGGCTTTACAAAATACAACCAGGAGTCACGTGGTTTACAATTGGCTTCCACAAAGAGTGAAAAATCTGGCGTGAAACACTCACACAACTTTTTATTGCCAATGTAAATAGTAAAATATATTGACCTGTATTGTTGTTCAGGCGATCAGCCGTGAGGCTGGTTCGAACCTCTAAGAGGCCCTACAAAATACAACCAGGAGTCACGTGGTTTACAATTGGGTTCCTCAAAGAGTGAAAAATCTGGTGTGAAACACTCACACAACTTTTTATTGCCAATGTAAATAGTAAAATATATTGACCTGTATTGTTGTTCAGGCGATCAGCCGTGAGGCTGGTTCGAACCTCTAAGAGGCTTTACAACATACAACCAGGAGTCACGTGGTTTACAATTGGCTTCCACAAAGAGTGAAAAATCTGGCGTGAAACACTCACACAACTTTTTATTGCCAATGTAAATAGTAAAATATATTGACCTGTATTGTTGTTCAGGCGATCAGCCGTGAGGCTGGTTCGAACCTCTAAGAGGCTTTACAAAATACAACCAGGAGTCACGTGGTTTACAATTGGGTTCCTCAAAGAGTGAAAAATCTGGTGTGAAACACTCACACAACTTTTTATTGCCAATGCAAATAATTGATAATATAACCTAACATTAGTAATAAAACATTAGAAATAAACAAAAAACTAACCGCAATTAACATAACCTTATTTTAATCATATATTATGAAAGACGCAAAATGAAAATAAACTTCAGTTTGGCTTGAAAATACAGAAAATCACTTTTTCACGCTAAACTGGGATCTGTAGAGAAAGATGCTCTAAATAAAAGTTGTAGATCTTTTAATTCCCTATTAATTTGATTATATACAATTTTGTCGTACTGAAATATATATAGCCTACCTACTACGGCCGAAATCTTAAAAAAAATAAATCGATTTTTTTTACACGTTTTCGTAAAAAAAAAAAAACGGAAAAATCGCTAATTACCACTAAACTAAGCGTTATACAAAAACATGTATGAACTTAAGATGTAGGATTTTAAATTCTGTACAACCTTAATTACATTTTTGCGCTAAAATGCATATTAAAGTCGCAATCTTAAAAAAACAAATTTTTTTTACGTGAAAACAGCCTGACCAAGAATTTCAGCAAACATGACGCCTACCCTATATTGTAGAGCAAAAAATATTTACTAAATCAAGCGATTTTACAAAAAATCGTAGGACCAGTTTTTGAGAAAATCGCAAAAAAGTGAACAATTACACGAATATACTACTGCCGGTTGACCGATTTTGATGAAAATTTTCGTTTCGGGTCCGGTAGTGATATGTAACTTAAGTTTCAAGTTCGTACGATGTTCCGTTCTTGAGATATTCTGTTCATACACACACACAATCGCTAAAAACATTTTTTTTCGGTTCAGGGTGTCTGAAAACGCGTAGATCCGGTGTAGAGTGTATTTGTTAAAATCGACATGAAAACAATACTTTCCTTCCAATATATTCATATAGGCAAGAGAAAGTAAAAATAATAACGACTTACTACCCCAGCTGACTGACTGGGCTGGCCCGAAGGTCATTACTAGGATTTGAACCAGGAACGTACGTCTCCGAAAATCAGCTGTTAAACAGCTGACTATTATAATTGTTATTGAAAGACCAAAAAAAAATTTGGTGTGAAACACTCACGCAACTTTCTCTTGCCATTGCAAATATTTAACTATATAACCTAACATTAGTGATAAAACATTAGAAATAAACAAAAAACTAACCTCAATAAACATAACCTAATTTTAATCATGAGTGAAATACGCAAAATGAAAACCAACCCCAGTTTGGCTTAAAAATACGGAAAATCACTCTTTCACGCTAAACTAGGCTGTGTAGAGAAAAATGCTCTATATAAAAGTTGTAGATCTTTTAATTTTCTATAAATTTAATTATGAACACTTATGTCGTGAAATGCATACTACGGCCGATATCTTAAAAAAATCAATTTTTCACACATTTTCGTGAGAAAAAAACAGAAAATCGCAAATTTCCGCTAAACTAAGCGTTATACAAAAAAATTGTTAGAAATAAAAGTTGAAGGACTTTTAATTCTCTACCATTTTTATGAAATAAAGTTTTGCGCTAAAATGCATATTAAAGCCGTAATCTTAAAAAAACAACGTTTTTACGAGAAAACACCCTCACCAAGAATTTCAGCACACATGACGCCTACCCTATCGTGTAGGGAATAAAAAATTTAGTAAACCAGGCGATTTTTAAAAAAAATCGTAGGACCAGTTTTTGAGAAAATCGCAAAAAAGTGAAAAATTACACGAATAAACTACTACTTTCGGTTGACCGATTTTGATGAAAATGTTCGTGTCGGGTCCGGTAGTGGTATGTAACCCAAGTTTTAAGTTTCAAGTTCGTACGATGTTCCATTCTTGAGATTTCTGTTCACACACACACACACATACACACACACACACACACACACACACACCCACACACACACACACACACACACAGACCAATCGCTAAAAACATGTTTTTTCGGTTCAGGGGGTCTGAAAACGTATAGATCCGGTGAAAACTCGATTTCTTTAAAATCGACATGAAAACAATACTTTCCTTCCTATATATTCATATAGGCAAGAGAAAGTAAAAATGGCTGACGAAATCTATAACAGAACCACGAGAGCAAGTAGTGACTAGCTATGAAGTGGGAAGAGGGCAGTGCGTACGTTCAGAGCACATCAACGTTGAAAAATAGGATAATCCATTAGAAGTTAGTATCTAATATGGCATACCGTTACCGTCCATTCATCATAATAGGCCTAAGCTGTCAATTAACTTTTTATATTTCTTTTACTTTTTAACGTTCACATCATTTAATTTACACTAATAAAATTTTAGTAGTCGGATGATAAAACAAATGGAAAAAATGCGAGTCATATTCTTAACATGTTACGCGTTATAACATCTGCAATATTCTTTATCTTTATTTAGCATATTTTATATAATTATATCGGTTGTGTTTGTTCCGTGATACATTTTTTTTTTGTAATCGCTAATTTGTGTACGTTGCAATCTGTTCAATTGAGAACAATAAGCAACCCCATGACCCAATGATATGAGGATGATATGTATGACGTGTAAATGAGACTGTGTAGTCTTGTACAGACTCAGGTCGACAATTCCTGAGAGAGTATGGTTAATTGAACCCCAACCATCAAACTACACCCACAACCACTGTCTAGTATTCAAATCCGTATAAAAGTTACTACCTTTAGTAGGATTTGAACCAGGAACCATCGTCTCTGAAAATCAGCTGTTAAACAGCTGATTTTGGCGACGACTTTACCTTTAGACCAACCTGGTGGGTTAAACCCGTGATACAATTATATTATTAACTGTACATTTTAAAACTTATTAAACAGTCATTAAAATTGATATTAATTAATTAATTTATTACGTTAGTTTTATTACTTTCTCTTGCCTATGTGAATATATAGGAAAGAAAAGTATTGTTTTCATGTCGATTTTAACAAATACACTCTTCACCGGATCTACACGTTTTCAGAACCGCTCAACCTGATTGTTTTTAAAAAAAATTGTAGGACCAGTTTTTGAGAAAATCGCAAAAAAGTGAAAAATTACACGAATAAACTACTACTTCCGGTTGACCGATTTTGATGAAAATGTTCGTGTCGGGTCCGGTAGTGGTATGTAACTTAAGTTTTAAGTTTCAAGTTCGTACGATGTTCCGTTCTTGAGATATTCTGCACACACACACACACACACACACACACACACCAATCGCTAAAAACATGTTTTTTGGGTTCAGGGGTCTGAAAACGTGTAGATCCGGCGAAAACTTGATTTCTTAAAATCGACATGAAAACAATACTTTCCTTCCTATATAGTCATATAGGCAAGAGAAAGTAGAAAAGTGTGAATGCTTTTCAATAAGCATGTATAAAATATTTGTTTAGTTTTATAATGTTAGTCGCTTTAGTTTAGTATTTAAATTGGTGAAATTTCAAGGTATGGCATCAAAATCTCAGTTCTAATATTTCTATACTATCATTTTTTGCAAATTAACCTAAAATTATATTTACCTAAATATTTTATGAAATAAATAACGCAAACTACAAATTATTAAAAATATTAAGGCATGTTTAAAAAACACGTAAACAATCTTAATTTATTAAAAATTATTATTATGTTCCGAAATAGGTAAAAATTTCCGGATTTTTGTAGTTTGACCTCCGTTTTTAAGATGCTCCAAGTCAATTGTCTTAGTTTAGGAATTACTATTACGAAAACAAAATTTTGTACTCTTTGCCAAGGCTGATACATAGTTGAACTCTAACTAAGGCCAGTAACCTTTTTAGACAATTGATGAATAAAGATGATCTTTTTGAAGGTTTTTTTTTAATAACTCTGATTGATTGTAAAATAATAGTGCAGTAATGTAATTACGTAAATTACATTAATTTTAGTTGTTTGTTATTTATGTCATCAGCCGAAAGGCTGGTTTGACCCTCTAGATGATTTACAGAGTAAAACGGGGAGTGAAGTGGTTTACCATGCGTTCCTCACTGAGTGGAAAAATATGCTTATCATCATGCCAGGCCCTTTGAAAAACACATACCTCCTCCTCCTCCTCCTCTTTCTCATTCTCCTCCTCCTTCTTTTTCTTCTTCTTCTTCCTCTCACCACCTCCTCCTCCTCCTCATCCTCCTTCTTCTTCTTCTTCTTCTGCTCCGTCTTCTTCTTCCAACCAAGAATTAGGCAGCAGCCTGTTCCGCACTCACAAACTACATCATCTATTTCCATCTTCTCCTAGGTCTCCCGACATCCCTTTTCCCTTCTGGAGCATACAAGTACGCCTGCTTAGGTATCCTAAGATCTGACATCCTTTCCATGTGCTGTCTCCAACCTTGGCAATAATCCTTTATATTTTCGTTCAAGTGGTAAATACCCAATTCAGACCATATTTCCTTATTCTTTATTCTGTCCAAGCGTGTACATTCCTTAGTCCTTCTTAGAAATCTTATTTCTACCGTCTGAATTTTCCGCTCGTGGGTGTTTGCTATTGTCCATGCCTCACTTCCGTATAACTTTATAGAACTGCTATAACTTTATAGAACTTAAGGTTTGTGACCTTTCTCGCTCGCTCTATTAGTCTACCCAAAGTTCTGCTTATAGTCCCTTATACCCTCTGCAATTGGCTCAATTTCTGCTCTACATCCAAATCAGAATCTAAAACCCACATTACACCCTAAATAACGGAAAATAGATACTCTCTCCATACCGGTACAATCCACAACTATTTTTGAACGAACCGGATATTTGAACTTATAAACCATTATTTTGGTTTTATCAATGGAAACTTTTTAAGCCAAAATTTTCACACAGTTTGTGTAACAGATGGACCGCCCGTTGAAGATCATCTTCTGTCTCGTGCACAATCCACACGTCATCCGCAAATAAAACTGCATTCAAATTTTTTTTCCTTATTTGTGTACGTTGTAATCTGTTCAATTGAGAACAATAAGCAACCCCATGACCCAATCAGATGAGGATGATGTGTATCACGTGTAAATGAGACTGTCTAGTCTTGTACAGACCCAGGCCGACCATTCCTGAGAGGGTATGGTTAATTAAGCCCCAACCATCAAAGTACACCCACAACCACTGTCTAGCACTCAAATCCGTATAAAAGTAACTACCTTTACTATTGCATTCAACCGTCTGCATTAGCAGTAATTGCAGAACAGTCGGACGTTAAACAAAAAAAAAAAAAAAAAAAATATTGCATTCAAATAACTAGAGTTCTGTCATTTAATTTAATACCAGGACTAACGCTGTGTTACCACATCTTAACCTGCCTGTAAATGGAGAAATAATTTTAGTTACTAAGTATTTTATGTAACCCACCGGGTTGGTCTAGAGGTAAAGTCGTCGCCAAAATCAGCTGTTTAACAGCTAATAGTAATAAAAGAGCAGCTTAGTAATAAAAGATTAAAAATAAACAAAAAAACTAACCTCAATTAACATAACCTAATTTTAATCATAATATGAAAGACGCAAAATAAAAATCAACCTCAGTTTGGCTTATAAATACGGAAAATCGCTCTTTCACGCTAAACTAGGCTCTGTACAAAAAATGCTATGAATAAAAGTTGTAGATCTTTTAATTTTCGATAAATTCGACTACATACACTTTTGTCATAAAATCTAAACTAAGGCACAAATCTTAAAAAAATCGATTTTTCACACGTTTTCGTTAGAAAAAAAAACAGAAAATCGCTAATTACCGCTAAACTAAGCGTAATACAAAATAAATGTTTGAAATAAAAGTTGTAGAATTTTAAATTCTCTACATTTTTTATTATATAAATTTTTGTTCTATAATACATATTAAAGCCGTAATATTAAAAAAAAACACTTATTTTACGTAAAAACAGCCTCACCAAGAATTTCAGCAAACATGGCGCCTACCCTATATTGTAGAGAATAAAAAATTGAGTAAACCAGGCGACTTTAAAAAATATCGTAGGACCAGTTTTTGAGAAAATCGCAAAAATGTGAAAAATTATACGAATAAACTACTACTTCCGGTTGACCGATTTTTATGAAAATTTTCGAGTCGGGTCCGGTAGTGGTATGTAACTTAACTTTCAATTTCCAAGTTCATACAATTTTGGGTTCTTGAGATATTTTGTACACACACACACACACACACACACACACACACAGGGGGTCTGTTTACGTGTAGATCCGGTGAAAAGTGGATATGTTAAAATCGACACGAAAACAATACTTTCCTTCCTATATATTCATATAGGCAAGAGAAAGTAAAAAAAAACTATTTCATAAAATATTGATGATCATCAACCATGGCAACATGTATAGAACTTTTTTGTTACTGAAGCTGTCAACACTTAAAACTCATCTGCCTGCGTTGTATGCGTAGAGTAGTACAACGTGTGGCTATCGGCAAAATACAATAGCGTGATAATCATCACGTCAAGGATCTCGTGTCATTATATTTGACTACTTATTTACAACGCAACGCAACGCGTACACCTTTTCAAAACATCAAAAATTATTTTTAACATTTCTCATCAAAAATAAACGTGATTTTTTTCAGTTATTTGAAAAGAAAAAAGGTTGCATTGTATGATTTTATTTCAGTTGCCAATAAAACTAAAATATCATTAAAAATTTACTATTACATTTTCTTGCCTATATGAATATATATGAAGAAAAGTATTGTTTTCGTGTCGACTTTTAGAAATCGAGTTTTCACCGGATCTATACGTTTTCAGACCCCCTGAACCCAAAACATGTTTTTAGCCATTGGTCTGTGTGTGTGTGTGAGTGTGAACAGAATATCTCAAGAACGGAACATCGTACGAACTTGAAACTTGAAACTTAAGTTACATACCACTACCGGACGCGACACGAACATTTTCATCAAAATCGGTCAACCGGAAGTAGTAGTTTATTCGTATAATTTTTCAGTTTTTTGCGATTTTCTCAAAAACTGGTCCTACGATTTTATTTAGAATCGCCTATTTTACTCAATTTTTTATTCTCTACAAGATAGGGTAGGCGCCATGTTTGCTGAAATTCTCGGTGAGGCTGTTTTCACGTTAAAACATTGTTTTTTTAAGATTACGGCTTTAATATAAATTTTAGCGCAAAAACTTATATAATAAAAGTTGTAGAGAATTTAAAAACCTACAACTTCTGTTTCAAACATTTTTTTGTATGACGCTTAGTTTAGCAGTAATTAGCGATTTTCTGATTTTTTCTCACGAAAACGTGCGAAAAATCGATTTTTTTAAGATTTTGGCCTTAGTATGCATTTTACGACAAAAGTGTATAAAACCAAATTTATAGGAAATTTAAAGATCTACAACTTTTATTTAACGTATTTTTCTCTACAGAGCCTAGTTTAGCGTGAAATAGTGATTTTCCGTATTTTTAAGCCAGACTGAGGTTGATTTTCATTTTGAGTGTTTCACTAATGATTAAAATAAGGTTATGTTTATTGAGGTTATTTATTATTAAATTATATTAATCATAAGAACATTGTATTAAATTTATTTAGTTGGATAGTTCATTTTGCGTCTTTCACTCATGATTAAAATTAGGTTATGTTTGCTGAGGTTAGTTTTTTGTTTATTTCTTATGTTTTATTACTAATGTTAGGTTTATTGTTAATTATTTGCACTGGCAAGAGAAAGTTGTGTGAGTGTTTCACACCAGATTTTTTTTACCGAGGCGGCGAGAAAAACTCATGTTCAGTCCGTCACAATGTGGGTAGTAGCGTACAAAGTTGGAACGTGAAACTTAACTTAGATATTATTAGAGGACCTGACACGAACAGTTTCATCAAAATCGGTTAACCGGAAGTAATAGTTTATTCGTGTAATTTTTCATTCTATGCGATTTTCTCAAAAACGGCTCCTACGATTTTTTTAAATCGCCTCATTTACTATACTTTTTATGCTCTACAAGATAGGGTAGGCGCCATGTCTGCTGAAATTTGGGAGGCTATGCTCTCGTAAAAACTGAAGAACAAGAAACTGATGTTGAAGAAGATCAAAAAGGGGACCCTATACTACGAGAAGAATTCGATCGGGCACTTAAGGATATGAATATGAATAAGACACCAGGAATAGATAACATACCATCGGAATTATTATTACGATGTGGCAAAGTTGCTCAAAACAAATTATACAAACTTGTGTGCAGAATGTATGAGAGTGGAGAGGTACCATCGGACTTTAAAAAAAATATTATGATTCCAATACCAAAAAAGTCCGGAGCGGAGAAGTGTGAACATTACAGAACCATCAGCCTAACATGCCATGCATCTAAGATACTGACAAGAATTATATACAGGAGAATAGAACACCGAGTAGAAGAAGTATTGGACGATGACCAATTTGGATTTAGAAGGAGAATGGGAACTCGAGATGCAATATTGGCTCTGAGACTGATTATTGAGAAAAGGATACAAAAAAATAAAACTACTTTTATGGCATTTGTAGATTTAGAGAAAGCATTTGACAATCTGGACTGGAGTAAAATGTTTAAAACTTTGAAAAGGCTAGGAATTAAATACAAAGAAAGGAAAGTTATCTACAGTCTGTATAAGAATCAAACGGCTGTTTTGAGAATCGAGGGGTACGAAAAAGAGGCTGCTGTAAGAAAAGGTGTACGACAAGGTTGTTCTTTGTCACCACTACTTTTTAACTTGTATATAGAAGAGGCTATAAATGAAGTGAAGGAGAAATTTGACGTAGGAATAAAAATTCAAGGAGAAACAATAAAAATGTTGAGATTCGCCGATGATATAGTAGTATTAGCCGAGGCAAAGAATGAACTAGAGGATGCCTGAAATGGAATGGATGAGATCTTGAGGAAGGATTACTTCATGAAAATTAATAAGAACAAAACGAAAGTGTTGTGCAGCAGCAAGAGTGGTTTAGAAGAGATGGGAAATTTAAAAGTAGGCAACGAGAACATACAGGAAGTTGGGGAATTCTGCTATCTAGGGAGTAAAATAACAAAGGATGGTAGAAGCACGAGTGATATCAAGAGTAGAATTGCTCAAGCTAGAAAAGCCTTTGAAATGAAAAACAGCTTACTGACTACAAACATTGATTTACAGATTAGGAAAAATTTCTTAAAACATTATGTTTGGAGTGTAGCATTATACGGAAGTGAAACGTGGGTGATAGGGGCTGTAGAACGGAAGAGGATAGAAGCTCTTGAAATGTGGTGTTATAGGAAAATGTTAAAGATTAGGTGGGTGAACAAAATAAGTAATTTAGAGGTTGTTAGGCGAGTGGATGAAAAAAGAAGTATATGGAAGCATCTTACCAAAAGAAGGGATAGGCTAGTGGGGCATATCCTAAGGCATACAGGTATTGGGCTATCAATAATGGAGGGTAACATTGAGGGAGTAAATTGTAGAGGGAGGCAAAGATTAGAATATATAAAGCAAATTACAAAAGATGTAGGGTGTTACAGGTATGTAGATATGAAACGACTTGCGCAAGATAGAACAGTTTGGAGAACTGCATCAAACCAGTCGAGAGACTGATGACAAAAAAAAAATGCTCTCGTAGAAAAAAAATATTTTTTTTAAGATCCCGGGAACAGAAAGTCGTGTGAGTGTTTCAAACCAGATTTGTTTCATTAATTTTTCCAATAATTTATTACGTGTCCAATAAAAATTAATTATACTTTAATCAACGTTAATCTAAAGGGTGATTCAAAAAGAGCGCCGGTTTTTAAACGTCTGGTAAATTTTTGTTTATCGGTTGGCAACATTGTTTGACCTCATTTCTATTTTGGAGAACATTCCGATTGAAGATTCAGTTGTAGTTTCTCTTGTATGCACAGCGAGTGACAGTTTGGTGCGGCTTTTGGTCGGGCGGTGTCATCGGCCCTTACTTTTTTGAAAATCAAGAAGGACAAGCCGTGACAGTAAATGGAGACCGATACCGTAGGATGATTAGGGAGTTTTTGTGGCGTCATTTGGATGGAATGGACATTGACGAGTGCGGTTTCAGCAGGATGGTGCCACCTGTCACGCTGAACGAGAAACAATGTTGTTGCTCCGTGAACGGTTCCAGGATCGCATCATTTCTCGTAATTCCGACCATCAATGGCCACCAAGGTCGTGTGACTTGACGCCTTGTGACTTTCATCTTTGGGGTCATCTGAAGTCATTGGTGTATGCCAATAAACCCCGAAACATCAATGACTTGAAGGAGGAAATTCGACGGGTTATCGGGCAAATGGAAGTCGAAACTTGTCGTGCAGTAATATCCAATTTCATGGACAGAGTTGATGCCAGCGCAGTAGAGGAGGACACATGCATGACATCATTTTTCATACATGAAATCGGAAGGTAAGATGAACTTGTTAATGTATTTATTTTCAGTTTTTCAATAAAATAAATCTCTTAATTTGATATATCAAAACCGGCGCTCTTTTTGAATCACCCTATATTAAGAAACATTTCTTAAAACACTATGTTTGGAGTGTAGCATTAAGTAGGAGAGAAACATGGGTGATAGGGGCTTTAGAAAGGAACCGAAAAGCCTTTAAAATGGGGTGTTATAGGAAAATGTTAAAGATTAGCTGGGTGGAGTAAATAAGTAATTTCGAGGTTGTTAGACGAGTGGATGAAAAAAGTATATGGAAACATGTTACCGGAAGAAGGAATAGGCTAGTGGGGCATATCTTAAGACATCTATCAATAATGGAGGGTAATATTGAGGGAGTAAATTGTAGAAGGAGGCAAAGGTTAGAATATTAAAATCAAAGTACAAAAGATATATCGTACGTTCCGAAGAAAACTGTGTTAAGTCAAAAAACGTAACTTTTTCAAGAGAGCAAAAAAGATTCCACTCCTTCTTATCTGTGAATATTAAATACAGCATAGAATTTAATGTGTTTTTCTTTCTGCATTTTCAAAAGTATGAACTTTATTCTGAATACTGTTATACTTTTTTACAGTGGCTCATAATTTTTTACGAATAATTCGTATTTAAATACAACAAATAAATCATAATTACTTGATGGTATTTCAGAAGAAAAGGGTAGTTAGAGAAAATGTTGTTTGTTTAGGTGATCAGCCGAAAGTCTGGTTCGATTCTGTAAAGGTTTAACTAAGTAAAACGAGGAGTATGTTGGTTTACCATTGCCTTCCTCACTGAGTGGAAAAGTACACGTATCAGCATGCCGAGCCATCTGAAAAGCACATATTTTCCACTCTGCAAATGACACCTTCACTTCATTCACCACAGGGTCTGGCTGTATAATAAAATTCATTACTTTGAGAGGAGATAACTCTGATTAGTGTCACAGTACACCTCTACCTCTTCTGTTCTTAAATGATTCAATCATTTAATTGGCTGACCATGTGTTTTACCATGTATTTTAGCCCTGCAACGAACAGATTGAGTGTAAAAAATTTACTTCATTATTATGCAATTAAACGATTTTTTTTTGACTTACAACAGTTTTCTTCGAGACGTATGATATGGTGTTACAGGTATTTAGGTATGAAACGACTTGCGTAAGATAGCACAACTTAGAGAATTGCATCAAACCAGTCGAGAGACTGATGACAAATAAAATATACGTTAATTTTCTCTGCAGGATGAACAAAGTTTTATTTTTAAAATAATGGAATCGTGTATTAATCATTGGGATTTTTTGTTCATTTATCTCAGAAGCTCAGAAAAAAAGAATTAAAGGCAGTTTAAATGAGCAAGAAAGCTAATACACCGAAACGGAGAATCGTTTACAGGAATGTGTTAATGAATAAGTATGAAGTTTTTCAATAACAACAAGGAAAAACGATACGTAAATTGTTATTGCAATATTTTAATAGAACATAAATCAATTGTTATTAAGAATAAAAGTAACATAAGTTATTGTTTTATTAAATAAAAAATAAATTTTGCATTAGAAACCCCCTTCACTAACTTTTGACGCAATAATAAAAAAACATGAATGTTAGAATAAACAAAAACTCCAAACTTTTCCTTGTCAGTTAAATTCTTCATTTTTATAACGTTTGATGTAACCCTAGCTCAGTTTAATCGAAATTTAATATAGTAAAAAAAAATTTGGTGTGAAACACTCACACAACTTTCTCTTGCCAATGCAAATAATGACCAATATAACCTAACATTAGTAATAAAACATTAGAAATAAACAAAAAACTAACCTCAATAAACATAACCTTATTTTAATCATGAGTGAAAGACGCAAAATGAAAATCGAACTCAGTTCGGCTTAAAAATACGGAAAATCACTATTTCTCTCTAAACTAGGCTCTGTAGAAAAAAACGCTCAAATAAAAGTTGTAGATCGTTTAATTTCCTATAAATTTTATTATATACACTTTTGTCGTAAAATGCATACTAAGGCCGAAATCTTAAAAAAATTGATTTTTTACACGTTTTCGTGAGAAAAATACAGAAAATTGCTAAGTACCGCTAAAATAAGCGTTACACAAAAAAATGTTTGAATTAAAAGTTGTAGGATTTTAAATTTTCTACAAATAGTATTATGTAATTTTTTGCGCTAAAATGCATATTAAAGCCGTAAACTTAAAAAAAAAAAACAATTTTTTACGTGAAAACAGCCGCACCGAGAATTTCAGCCACCATGACGCCTACCCTATCTTGTACAGCATAAAAAATTTGTAAATCAGGCGATTTTAAAAAAAATCGTAGAACCAGGTTTTGAGAAAATCACAAAAAAGTGAAAAATTACACAAATAAACTACTACTTCCGGTTGACCGATTTTGATGAAAATGCTCGTGTCGGGTCCGGTAGTGGTATGTAACTTAAGTTTTAAGTCTCAAGTTTGTACTATGTTGCCTTCTTGAGATATTTTGTACGTACACACACACACACACACACACACACACACACACGCACGCACGCACGCACACACGCGCGCGCGCGCGCGCGCGCACACACACACACACACAGACCAATCGCTAAAAACATGTTTTTTGGGTTCAGGGTGTCTGAAAACGTGTAGATCCGGTGAAGAGTGTATTTGTTAAAATCGACATGAAAACAATACTCTCCTTCCTATATATTTATAAATAGGCAAGAGAAAGTAAAAATACTACGCCAAAGATCGTTTGGCTTAGTCATTAAATAACCTCTGAGAGATAATTCCAATAAAGTTCTTAAATTTTTCTTACCACAAATATTTTGATCAACGACAAAAGAAAATCTAGTGTGAAACACTCACACAACTTTCTTTTGCCAATGTAAATAATTAACAATATAACCTAACATTAGAAATAAACAAATAAACTAACCTCAAAAAAAATAACCTAATTTTAATCATGAGTGAATATGATGCAAAATGAAAACGAACCTTAATTTAACTTTATTATATGGAAAATCACTCTTTCACGCTAAACTAGGTTCTGGAGGGAAAATGCTTAAAAATAAAGTAGTAGATCTTTAGTAATTTCCAATAAATTTGATTATACAGGGTGATTCATGAAGTTCTCCCCCCACTTCTACAGCACATTGTACTAGTAAAAATAATGAAAAAATGTTATATAAACATAGGTCCGAAAACGCTTCGTTAGCGAGTTACAGCTAGCGAAAGTTTCGCCTGGATTTCAGTTCACCAGGTGAAATGAGGTCTTCCTGGAATTGTGGTAAGGTAGATTAAGAGGCGAATTCAATCATTTCTTATGGTTTTTGATCTGATAAATTGAATAAAACAGGTCCCAGAACTGTAAGTTAAATAGTTTTTGAGAAAACCAGTGTCAAATGCAAAAAATGGAGTGAAAATCACATTTTTTCATCTTTGGGCAAGAATAACTTTGTTATTTCACCAAGAAACAGTTAAAAATTTTCAATAAAAAATGTAGAAAATTTTATTCTGAACAAACCGGTGTAAATAAAGTACACAGAAAGCGAATAGTTTTTGAGAAAACCAGTGTCAAATGCAAAAAAATGGAGTGAAAAAAACACATTTTTTCATTTTAGTTTTTCCGGTTAATTTTACTTTGTACTCTTATGAATAAAAACTCATTTAATCAAACATCTATTCGCTTTCTGTGTACTTAATTTACACCGGTTTGTTCAGAATAAAATTTTCTACATGTTTTATTGAAAAATTTTAACTGTTTCTTGGTGAAATAACACAGTTATCCTTGCCCAAAGATGAAAAAATAAGTTTTTCACTCCATTTTTTGCATTTGACACTGGTTTTCTTAAAAACTATTTAACTTACAGATCTGGGACCTGTTTTATTCAATTTATCAGATCAAAAACCATAAGAAATGATTGAATTTGCCCCTTAATCTACCTTACCACAATTCCAGGAAGACCTCATTTCACCTGGTGAACTGAAATCCAGGCGAAACTTTCGCTAGCTGTAACTCGCTAACGAAGCGTTTTCGGACCTATGTTTATATAACATTTTTTCATTATTTTTACTAGTACAATGTGCTGTAGAAGTGGGGGGAGGAGAACTTCATGAATCACCCTGTATACACTTTTTTCGTCAAATGCATACTAAGGCCGAAATCTTAAAAATTCATTTTTACAAATTTTCACGAAAAAAAACAACATAAAATATTCATTAACCCACCGGGTTGGTTTAGAGGTAAAGTCGTCGCCAAAATCAGCTGTTTAACAGCTGATTTTCGGAGACGAAGGTTCCTGGTTCAAATCCTATTAAAGGTAGTTACTTTTATACGGATTTGAATACTAGACAGTGGTTACCGGTGTACTTTGATGGTTGGGGTTCAATTAACCATACTCTCTCAGGAATGGTCGGCCTGGGTCTGTAGAAGACTACACCTCATTTACACGTCATACACATCATCCACATCTTATTGGGTCATGGGGTTGCTTATTGTTCTAAATTGAACAGATTGCAACGTACACAAATTAGGAATAAAATAAAAATCATTAATTGCCTCTAAACTAAGCATTATGCACAGAAATAATTGGAATAAAAGTTGTAGTTTTTTAATTTTTTTTTAACTTTGATCATATACACTTTTGCTCTAAAATTCCGCAATCTTAAAAAAACTTTTTCTTTCTACGAGAGCACAGCCTCCCTAAGAATTTCAGCAGACATGGCGCCTACCCTATCATGTAGAACATAAAAATTGTAGTAAATGAGGCGGTTTTTAAAAAACATTATACGAGCCGTATTTGAGATAATCGTAAAAAAGTGAAAAATGACACGAATAAACTACCACTTCCGGCTGACAGATTTTGATGAAAATGTTTGTGTCGGATCCTCTAGTGGTACCTAAGTTAAGTTTTAGCGGTTCCCTTCTACGCCCCGCTGACATTATGTAAACTTTTTTTTAACCCGACATTACCCTTGTAGTATTATATAAACAGTTCCGAGGGTTTTTTTCTGATGGATCAAGTGGCCAAGCGGCAGGTTTTTGGTTGGTAGGCGGTGCGGCCTCTTTGGGGCTGAACGAGGACGCCACAATTGAGTCCAACACTACTTTCTCCATCGTGAGGGAGTGAACATGAGTTTTTCTCACCGCCTCGGATAAAAAAAAAGTTAAGTTTCAAGTTTTAACCTCGTATAATGTTTTGTCCTTGAGATATTTTGTTCACACACGCGCGCACACATACACACACACACTTACACATACATACACACACACACACACACACACTAAAGCTAAATGTTGATGTAAAGTATGTTGAAATCTGACTCATAGTTTTGGAGATGCTTTGGGTTGAAACTCCGGTGTCTATCATTGTTGTTTGTTGTTTAGGTCATCAGCCGAAAGGCTGGTTTGAACCTGTAGAGGTTTTACAAGGTAAAACGAGGAGTGAGGTGGTTTACCATTGCCTTCCTCACTAAATGGAAAAGTACACTTATCAGCATGCCGGGCCCTCTGAGAAGCACATATTTTCCACTCTGTAAATGACACCTTCACTTCATTCACCACAGGGTCTGGCTTTATAATGAAATTCCATTACTTTCAGAGGAGATAACTCTGATTAGTGTCACAATACACCTCTCCCTCTTCTCTTATTAAATGATTCACTCATTTAATTGGGTGACCATATGACAAAAAACAGAACTATTTATTTTAGCCCTGCAACTAACAGATTGAGTGTAAATAATTTGACACTCCTCCTGCAGTCTGTTGTGGGCAGAAACTATCATTACTAAACCGATAGTAGTCACAGTGATTTTCTATTTCATTAGACAGGTAGACGCATAAAGGTGATGACAAGAATGCGTTTAAAATTATAAATTTTTTTCGTAGAAATCAATAAAAGAAAATCTAGTGTGAAACACTCACACGACTATATCTTCCCAATGGAAATAATGAACAATATAACCTCACATTAGAAATAAACAATAATAAAAATCTGGTGTGAAACACTCACACAACTTTCTCTTGCCAATGCAAATAATTAATAATAAACCTAACATTATTAATAAAATATTAGAAATAAACAAAAACTAACCTCAAAAAAATAACCTTATTTTAATCATGAGTGAATGACGCAAAATGACAATCGAACTCAGTTTGGTTTAAAAATACGGAAAATCACTATTTCACGCTAAACTAGGCTCTGTAGAGAAAAATGCTATAAACAAAAGTTGTAGATCTTTTAATTTTCTATAACTTTTATTATATACACTTTTGTCGTAAAATGCATACAAAGACCGAAATGTTAAAAAAATCGATTTTTCTCACGTTTTCGTGAGAAAAAACAGAAAATCGCAAATTACCGCTAAACTAAGCGTTATACAAAAAAATGTTTGAAACAGAAGTGGTAGGTTTTTAAATTCTCTACAACTTTTATTATATAAGTTTTTGCGCTAAAATTTATATTAAAGCCGTAATCTTAAAAAAACAACGTTTTTACGTGAAAACAGCCTCACCGAGAATTTCAGCAAACATGGCGCCTACCCTATCTTGTAGAGAATAAAAAATTGAGTAAAATAGGCGATTTTAAAAAAAATCGTAGGACCAGTTTTTGAGAAAATCGCAAAAAACTGAAAAATTATACGAATAAACTACTACTTCCGGTTGACCGATTTTGATGAAAATGTTCGTGTCGCGTCCGGTAGTGGTATGTAACGTAAGTTTCAAGTTCGTACGATGTTCCGTTCTTGAGATATTCTGTTCACACACAGACACACACACACACACACACACACACACACACACACACACACAGACACACACACACACAGACCAATCGCTAAAAACATGTTTTTTGGGTTCAGGGGGTCTGAAAACGTATAGATCCGGTGAAAACTCGATTTCTAAAAATCGACATGAAAACAATACTTTCCTTCCTATATATTCATATAGGCAAGAGAAAGTAAAAATGAAGTAAAGCTGTCATTTGCTGGGTGGATAGTAGAAGCTTTTCAGAGGGTGTGGCCTGCTGATAAGGATACTTTTAGACTCAGTGAGTAAGGCAAAGGTAAACCACCTCACCCCTAGTTTAACTTAGTAAATAAAGCCTGTAGATGTTCAAACAAACCTAAACAAAAATCATGTAAGAAAAAATAGAACCATCATTTTTATAACCTGGTACTATAGGGTGATTCAAAAAGAGCGCCGGTTTTGATATATCAAATTAAGAGATTTATTTTATTGAAAAACTGAAAATAAATACATTAACAAGTTCATCTTACCTTCCGATTTCATGTATGAAAAATGATGTCATGCATGTGTCCTCCTCTACTGCGCTGGCACGCATCAACTCTGTCCATGAAATTGGATATTACTGCACGACAAGTTTCGACTTCCATTTGCCCGATAACCCGTCGAATTTCCTCCTTCAAGTCATTGATGTTTCGGGGTTTATTGGCATACACCAATGACTTCAGATGACCCCAAAGATGAAAGTCACAAGGCGTCAAGTCACACGACCTTGGTGGCCATTGATGGTCGGAATTACGAGAAATGATGCGATCCTGGAACCGTTCACGGAGCAACAACATTGTTTCTCGTGCAGCAACTGAATTTTATACGGGTGATATTGGAGATCGTACCGAAGAATTCTCCGTACAGAAGAACATCGTAAACCCAATTGTTGAGAACGGCGACGTATTGATTTTGCTGGGCTAACAGCCACACTGTCACGAACCAACGCAACATTCTGCTCAGTTCGGTCACAACGACGACGTCCAGAACTTTTAAGGTCGACTGTTGAACCCGTCTCAAAAAACTTTTTCATGAGCCTGCGAACTGTTGATTCATTCGGTGCTTCATTACGTCCTAGAGTACCGCGAAGTCGCCTGACAGTAGCCGCATAACTCTCTCCACTCTGGTAAAATGTTTTGACGATTAACACTCGTTGTGCAATAGTAAACTTCTCCATGGTTAGACACAGACTGCGAGAGTACTACACTGCGAACAAGAGAAACTACAACTGAATCGTCAATCGGAATGTTCTCCGAAATAGAAATGAGGTCTAACAATGTTGCCAACCGATAAACAAAAATTTACCAGCCGTTTAAAAACCGGCGCTCTTTTTGAATCACCCGTTAGTAGGTCGAGTGCAATTACATTCCACCAGTCTACGATGAGTATTTTAATACTAGCAACCCGCGCTCGCTTCGCTTCACAGCAGCTAATATAGCCCTCATTAAATTATTTTAAAACCTCTCTATATACAATATTTGTGGTTTTGTTGCCCTTTGGCAGCAAAATAAATTGTTTATCTCCACTTCCAGCTCTAGAAAGTCCGACATAAAGTTGTCCATGAGTGAAGGAACCACTCTTGTCTCAAATCGATGCCCACCGTTTTAAATGTTTGTCCCTGCGATTTAACAGAATTGAATAGAATGCATAGAAGAATACCGATGGAAAAGAAAGAGACAGTTAATATATGGTCCAGATAAGAGATATGTGGGTGCGGTACGCAGAGTAATTGGAAATATATGACTCATTCACTGCCCGTCGAATGAAAACAAATATAAGAAATACAGTACCATAATAAAAATGTTAAATATATCCGAATTTTTAAGGTTTTTGGAATCGAATATTATTCTTCACGTTTTTCTATGAAATATAAAATTTGAATCGTGCTTCTAGCCTAAAAAATACACCATCCAGAGGACTTTGAAAAAATAAAAGTGCTATGCACCCGATAAACTAAAACATGCGATATCGTCACAGTTTAAATCGCTTAACTCACTTAATTAAAGTTACTTAAAATTGCAAAATAGCCTATATTGATTAGGAAGCTTTAAGCTATGTATTAATGAAAGATTTTTTAAAATCAGTTCAGTAGTTTCTGAGATTACCACCTCATACAAACAAACAGACAGACGTTTCTTCTTTATTATATTAGTATAGATATCTTGGTATAATCAAGTAATTAATGTGTAAATAATAAACTGTTTGTTTCTCAATAATTATTTTTTTGCTACGATCTATGCCAAAGTAACACAGATTTGTGAGTTTGCCAGTTGATATAAAAACTTGAATAATGTTTTTAAATAAAGTTCAGGAAATAAATGTACAAAATAGAAAATAATTATTATTAAAATACATGTATATGATGATCTAAACGAAAACGAACTTACGATATATTTATTACGTTTAAGGTGATGACAAGAATGCGTTTAACATTATACATTTTTCTCGTAAAAATCAATAAAAGAATATCTGGTATGAAACACTCACACAATTATATCTTGCCAATGGAAATAATGAACAATATAACCTAACATTAGAAATACACAATAAACTAACCTCAAAAAAGATAAACTAATTTTAATCATGAGCGAATGATGCAAAATGAAAATCAACCAGCGTTTGGCTTATTAATGAGAAAAATCACTCTTTCACGTTAAACTAGGCTGTCTTTTATTTTAAGCATTTAAAAAAATCTAGTGTGAAACACTCACAGAACTTTCTCTTGCCAATCCAAATAATTAACAATACAACCTAACGTAAGTAATAAAACATTACAAATAAACAGAAAACTAACCTCAAAAAACATAATCTTATTAATCATTAATGAAAGAGGCAAAATGAAAATCTACCTCAGTTTGGCTTAAAAATACGGAAAATCACTCTTTCACGCTAAACTAGGCACTGTACAAAAAAATGCTCTATAAAAAAGTTGTAGATCTTTTAATTTCCTATAAATTTGACTATATACACTTTTGTCATAAAATGCATACTAAGGCCAAAATATTAAAAAAATCGATTTTTCACACGTTTTCGTGAGAAAAAAAAACAGAAAATCGCTAATTACTGCTAAACTATGCGTTATACAAAAAATGTTTGATTTAAAAGTTGTAGGATTTTAAATTTTCTACAAATTTTATTATATAAATTTTTGCGCTAAAATTTATATTACAGCGGTAATCTTAAAAAAATTATTTCTTAGGTGAAAACAGCCTCACCAAGAATTTCAGCAAACATGGCGCTTACCCTATCTTGTAGAGTATAAAAAATTTAACAAACCAGGCGATTTTAAAAAAACTGTCGGACCAGTTTTTGAGAAAATCACAAAAAAGTGAAAAATTACACGAATAAACTACTACTTCCGGTTGACCGATTTTGATGAAAATGTTCGTGTAGGGTCCGGTAGTGGTATGTAACTTAAGGTTCAAGTTTCAAGTTCGTACGATGTTCCGTTCTTGCGATATTCTGTTCACACACACACAAACACACACACATACACACCAATCGCTAAGAACATATTTTTTTGGGTTCAGGGGGTCTGAAAACGTGTAGATCCGGTGAAAACTCGATTTCAAAAAATCGACATGAAAACAATACTTTCCTTCCTATATATTCATAGACTATAGGCAAGCAAAAGTAAAACCAAAATTAATTAAAGACAAACCCACCGGGTTGGTCTAGATGTAAACTCGTCGCCAAAATCAGCTGTTTAACAGCTGATTTTCGGAGACAAAGGTTCCTGGTTGAAATCCTAGTAAAGGTAGTTACTTTTATACGGATTTGAATACTAGACAGTGGTTACCGTTGTACTTTGATGGTTGGGGTTCAATTAACCATACTTTCTCACTCTGTCTGTACAAGACTACACAGTCTCATTTACACATCATACACATCATCCTCATCTCATTGGGTCATTGGGTTGCTAATTGTTCTAAATTGAACAGATTGCAACGTACACAAATAAGGAATAAAAAATAAAAAAAATTAAAGACCAAGACTTTTGAACGGAAAAGCAAACTGTAAATAATATCATAAGATTATGAATGTTTCAGAATATAGACACCTCTGCAAAAACCCAACATATCATTTTGATAGAATCATAACCTAAATCTGAAGTTGTGTGGGTTTTATAACAGTATACAGAAAAAAATTGAAGAGATGAAGAAAATTTAATATGAATTAGTTAAAAGAGAGGCGGTGTATCTAAGATGCAAAATATACTGGTACATTATGCAGATGCAATTACATTTTCTAAACACTGACATTAATGATTGATGTATGCATCTTTACTATATTATGGTGATAATAATGTATCCAAGATTTAATTATATTTTTACAAACATTAAACTTTTAATCTATCAAAAGTCGTATATAATATATTTCCTCTTTAATTCATCACACGCTTTAAATAAATCTTAAAACATTAACCTGCAAACCTATTTCTTAAAACCCATTCGGAAAATGAATTACTTAAGTTCATTGCTACAAATTGTATGTTTTTTTTTTTTACTTTCTCTTGCCTATATGAATATATAGGAAGGAAAGTATTGTTTTCATGTCGATTTTTCGAAATCAAGTTTTCACCGGATCTATGTTTTCAGACCCCCTGAACCCAAAAAACATGTTTTTAGCGATTGGTCTTTGTGTGTGTCTGTGTCTCTGTGTGTGTTTGTGTGTGTGTGTGTGTGTGTGTGTGAACAGAATATCTCAAGAACGGAACATCGTACGAACTTGAAACTTAAGTTACATACAACTACCGGACCCGACACGAACATCTTCATCAAAATCGGTCAACCGGAAGTAGTAGTTTATTCGTGTCATTTTTCACTTTTTTGTGATTTTCTCAAAAACTGGTCCTACAATTTTTTTTTAAAATCACCTGGTTTATTTAATTTCTTATTCTCTACAAGATAGGGTAGGCGTCATGTTTTGCTGAAATTCCAGGTGAGGCTGTTTTCACGTAAAAACAAAGGTTTTTTAAGATTACGGCTTTAATATGCATTTTAGCGCAAAAATTTATATAATAAAAGTTGTAGCGAATTTAAAATTCTACAACTTTTAGTTCAAACATTTTTTTGTATAACGCTTAGTTTAGCGGTAATTTGCGATTTTCTGTTTTTTCTCACGAAAACGTGAGAAAAATCGATTCTTTTAACATTTCGGCCTTAGTATGCATTTTACGACAAAAAAGTATATAATTAAATTTATAGAAAATTAAAAGATCTACAACTTTTATTCATAGCATTTTTCTTTACAGAGCCTAGTTTAGAGAGAAAGAGTGATTTCCCGTATTTCTAAGCCAAACTGAGGTTGATTTTCATTTTGCGTCTTTCACTCATGATTAAAATTAGATTATGTTTATTGAAGTTAGTTTTTTGTTTATTTCTTATGTTTTATTACTAATGTTAGGTTTATTGTTAATTATTTGCACTGGCAAGAGAAAGTTGTGTGAGTGTAACACACAAGATTTTCTTTGTTTAACGTCCGACTGTTTTACAATTACTGCTAATGCAGACGGTGAAGGATGAAATGATTTTTGTAACGCATGAAAATATGCCGTGCCTGAATGGGATTCGAACCCAAGACCGCATGATGAGATTTTTTTTTTTTTTTTTTTTTTTTTTGGTTTAACGTCCGACTGTTTTGCAAATTGCTGCTAATGCAGACGGTAAAGGATGAAATCAAATTTTTTGTAACGTATGAAAAAATGCCATGCCCGAGTGGGATTCGAACCCAAGACCGCGTGATGAAAGGTGAGCACGTTACCAACTACGCCAATGCGGCCGGCACACACACAAATTTTATGAATTACATCAGATGTTAATTAGTAAAATTTATCGGAAGGTTACATTGCTCCAGGTTACTTCAACTTTAAGTTTTTATTGCATATAGTTTTAAAAATCTGGTGTTAAACACTCACAAGAGTTTCTATTGCCAATGTATAGTTTTAAAAATCTTGTGTGAAATGTTCACAAGACTTTCTCTTGCCAATGTATAGTTTTACCAATGTTGTGTGAAACACTCACACAACTTTCTATTGCCAATGTAAATAATGATCTATATAACCTAATATTAGTAAACAATGTAAAATGAAAAATCTGGTGTGAAACACTCACACAACTTTCTCTTGCCAATGCAAATAATTAACAATAAACCTAACATTAATAATAAAACATTAGAAGTAAACAAAAAACTAACCTCAAAAACATAACCTTATTTTAATCATGAGTGAATGATGCAAAATGAAAATCAACCTCAGTTTGGCTTACAAATACGGAAAATCACTCTTTCTCTCTAAACTAGGCTCTGTAGAGAAAAATGCTTTGAATAAAAGTTGTAGATCTTTTAATTTTCTATAAATTAAATTATATACACTTTTGTCGTAAAATGCATACTAAGGCCAAAATCTTAATAAAATCAATTTTTCACACATTTTCGTGAGAAAAAAAACAGAAAATCGCAAATTACCGCTAAACTAAGCGTTATACAAAAAATTGTTTGAAATAAAAGTTGTAGAATTTTTAATTCTCTACAACTTTAATTATATAAATTTTTGCGATAAATTGCATATTAAAGCTGTAATCTTAAAAAAACAACGTTTTTACGTGAAAACAGCCTCACCCAGAATTTCAGCAAACATGACGCCAACCTTATCTTGTAGAGAATAAAAAATTGAGTAAACCAGACGATTTAAAAAAAATCGTAGGACCATTTTTTGAGAAAATCGCAAAATCGGCTCAGCTAACGGGTGATTCAAAAAGAGCGCCGGTTTTTAAACGGCTGGTAAATTTTTGTTCATCGGTTGGCAACATTGTTAGACCTCATTTCTATTTCGGAGAACATTCCGATTGACGATTCAGTTGTAGTTTCTCTTGTTCGCAGTGTAGTACTCTCGCAGTCTGTGTCTAACCATGGAGAGGTTTACTATTGCGCAACGAGTGTTAACCGTCAAAACATTTTACCAGAGTGGAGAGAGTTATGCGGCTACTGTCAGGCGACTTCGCGGTACTCTAGGACGTAATGAAGCACCGAATGAATCAACAGTTCGCAGGCTCATGAAAAAGTTTTTTGAGACGGGTTCAACAGTCGACCTTAAAAGTTCTGGACGTCGTCGTTCTGGCCGAACTGAGCAGAACGTTGCGTTGGTTCGTGACAGTGTGGCTGTTAGCCCAGCAAAATCAATACGTCGCCGTTCTCAACAATTGGGTTGACGATGTTCTTCTGTACGGAGAATTCTTCGGTACGATCTCCAATATCATCCGTATAAAATTCAGTTGCTGCACGAGAAACAATGTTGTTGCTCCGTGAACGGTTCCAGGATCGCATCATTTCTCGTAATTCCGACCATCAATGGCCACCAAGGTCGTGTGACTTGACGCCTTGTGACTTTCATCTTTGGGCTCATCTGAAGTCATTGGTGTATGCCAATAAACCCCGAAACATCAATGACTTGAAGGAGGAAATTCGACGGGTTATCGGGCAAATGGAAGTCGAAACTTGTCGTGCAGTAATATCCAATTTCATGGACAGAGTTGATGCGTGCCAGCGCAGCAGAAGAGGACACATGCATGACATCATTTTTTATACATGAAATCGGAAGGTAAGATGAACTTGTTGATGTATCTATTTTCAGTTTTTCAATAAAATAAATCTCTTAATTTGATATATCAAAACCGGCGCTCTTTTTGAATCACCCTATACATTAGAACAAAATAAAAAAACAAATGTTTGGCGTAGTTATAGTGACGTTCTGGGTATCATAATTAAAAATTATTATCTATATTTATAAACATTAAATAAAAAATCTATAAATCTTACACAGAAAAACGAGGTTTTACGGTAAATTATTTTAGCAGGTTCTATTACAAAATCTATTTTCAAATCGGAATCCAATATTAAATTTGTTACGTAATAGGGCGTTGTTCGTTATCATGCATAGTACGTTGACTACTTATTTTTGTTTAATCCCTAATCTGTGTCCGTTGCCATCTGTTCAATTTAGAACAATAAGCAACCCCATCACCCAATCAGATGAGGATGATGTATATGACGTGTTAATGAGACTGTGTAGTCTTCTACAGACACAGGCGGACCATTCCTGAGAGTGTATGGTTAATTGAACCCCAACCATCAAAGTATACTGGATCTAAGTTATGTTAGCGTGATGTATGTATGAATGCGCAATAGTACATCTCGTGGCGTTAGTGGGCGAGGCATCGTTGTAGTGGGGGTACAAAGCGAACTAATAGCCTAGCCCACGTCAGTCACATTCCAACCTTCAGTCTGTTAACACTGAAGAGTATACGTTTCGCTTCACTAGTATTTTCAATACAATAATTATTGGAATCAGTATTTTCCAATACTACAACAAACAGTATTTTTTAATACTGCAGTCACCAAAGAGTGTTTTTCAAAAATGCCTCAGCCGAGATCTGGGCTGGTAGTGAGAGCAGTGAGGAAGAATTGTCAAAATCGGAAACTGAAAATGGAGATAGCGAAGCCGAAGATGAGCAGATAATGGATGGAATTCAACCACTTGAGTAGTGCAGGGATTTTATATATAAGCTAATTTATTAATAGGCTACCAGAAAGGCCCTACATATATTGAATTTTAAGTTAATAAAATTTACCATAATACGAGACTTATGATTATGTACAAAAAAAATAGGCTGTAATAACGGAATGTTTAATCATTTAATGCATTCGTATCCGAAGAAAAACAAAGTTGAACAGAGAGAGATAATATACACTTGTATACACACGCTTCCTTACTCATAATGCTATCTCTCTCAGGTACTCAATCTCTCTCACTCAACTTCTCCACCACTCCAATACCATCCATCCCTACTACCTGCGCAGAAATCACGCTAAGATAACTTAGTTATATAGTACACCGGTAACCACTGTCTAGTAGCCAATTCAAATCCGCATAAAAGTAACTACCTTTACTAGGATTTGAACCAGGAACCTTCGTCTCCGAAAAACAGCTGTTAAACATCTGTGACTACTAATAGATGTTTTTTTTATGGTGGCCTCCACATCACCCCTTATAGCCACCCCTAACCTCCGAGAAGCAATAATAAAAATAAAAAATCTGGTGTGAAACACTCACACAACTTTCTCTTGCCTATGCAAATAATTAATAATAAACCTAACATTATTAATAAAATATTAGAAATAAACAAAACACTAACCACAAAAACATAACCTTATTTTAATCATGAGTGAATGACGCAAAATGAAAATCGAACTCAATTTGGCTTAAAAAAACGGACAATCACACTTTCACGCTATACTAGGCTCTGTAGAGAAAAATGCTCTAAATAAAAGTTGTAGATCTTTTAATTTTCTATAAATTTAATTATATACACTTTTGTCGTAAAATGCATACTAAGGCCGAAATGTTAAAAAAAACAGATTTTTCTCACGTTTTCGTGAGAAAAAAACAGAAAATCGCAAATTACCGCTAAACTAAGCGTTATACAAAAAAACGTTTGAAATAAAAGTTGTAGGTTTTTAAATTCTCTACAACTTGTATTATATAACGTTTTGCGCTAAAATGCATATTAAAGCCGCAATCTTAAAAATAAAATGTTTTTACGTAAAAACAGCCTCACGCAGAATTTCAGCAAACATGGCGCCTATCCTATCTTGTAGAGCATAAAAAATGCAGTAAACCAGGCGGTTTTAAAAAAAATCGTAGGACCAGTTTTTGAGAAAATCGCAAAAAAGTGAAAAATTATACGAATAAACTACTACTTCCGATTGACCGATTTTGATGAAAATGTTCGTGTCGGGTCCGGTAGTGGTATGTAACTTAAGTTTCAAGTTTCAAGTTCGTACGATGATCCGTTCTTGAGATATTCTGTTCACACACAGACACACACACACACACACACAGACCAATCGCGAAAAACATGTTTTTTGGGTTCAGGGGGTCTGAAAACGTATAGATCCGGTGAAAACTCGATTTCGAAAAATCGACATGAAAACAATACTTTCCTTCCTATAATTCATATAGGCAAGAGAAAGTAAAAATAGGGAAGCGGGACGAACCTACTTAGTGGAAGAAAGACAACAGAACAGATCGAAATTCTTAATTTGCTGCACACCTATCATGGACTAAGAGGCGTCAAAAGATACACCTAAACAAGAAAATTTTTAAATGATTAAGGGGAGACTGTATGATTGTTTTGACTGAAAGTTTTGATTATTGGTTTTTTATGTTTTTCAACAGACCTCAAAAACATTAAATTACGACAAAAAATTATGTTAATGAAAAGAATTAAGTTTTTATCAGGGTTACCCTAAAAATTGACAAGTCGCGAAAAACAAATATTTTTCATATTTTTATATTGTTTGTTTTAGTCCAAAAAACATTTAATTTTTAAAATATATGTTTCACTATTTTTAATATTCTCCTCTGTTGGTGCAGCTTTCTAACCAACTGTTGATGGGGAATTCAACTTGTTCGTGTACATTTTGTTTTTCATTTGTGCCTTTTAAAACCACCGGGTTGGTCTAGAGGTAAAGTCGTCGCCAAAATCAGCTGTTTAACAGCTGATTTTCGGTAACAAAGGTTCCTGGTTCAAATCCTAGTGAAGGTAGTAACTTTTATAAGGATTTGAATGCTAGACGGTGGTTACCGGTGTACTTTGATGGTTGGAGTTGAATTAACCACACTCTCTCAGGAATGGTCGACCTGAGTCTGTACAAGACTACACCTCATTTACACGTCATACACATCATCCTCATCTCATTGTTCATGGGGTTGCTTATTGTTCTGAATTGAACAGATTGCAACGTACACACATTAGAAATTTTAAAAAAATTAAAAATTTGTGCCTTTTCCCGTAAATTTAAATTTTTAACACTTAAATACATTTTTCACAGAAACCATTTAATCTATCTGAAAATACGGAAAATCACTCTTTCACGCTAAACTAGGCACTGTACAAAAAAATTCTTAAAATAAAAGTTGTAGATCTCTTAATTTCCTATAAATTTTATTTTATACACTTTTGTCGTAAAATGCATTCTAAGGCCGAAATCTTAAAAAAACAGATTTTTCACACGTTTTCGTGAGAAAAAACAGAAAATTGTTAATTACCGCTAAACTAAGCGTTATACAAAAAAATGTTTGAAATAAAAGTTGTAGAATTTTACATTCTCTACAACTTTTATTATATAACGTTTTGCGCTAAAATGCATATTAAAGCCGCAATCTTAAAAAGAAAATGTTTTTACGTAAAAACAGCCTCACGCAGAATTTCAGCAAACATGGCGCCTATCCTATCTTGTAGAGCATAAAAATGCAGTAAACCAGGCGATTTTTAAAAAAATCGTAGGACCAGTTTTTGAGAAAATCGCAAAAAAGTGAAAAATTATACGAATAAACTACTACTTCCGGTTGACCGATTTTGATGAAAATGTTCGTGTCGGGTCCGGCAGTGGTATGTAACTTAAGTTTCAAGTTTCAAGTCTGTACGATGTTCCGTTCTTGAGATATTTTGTACACACACACACACACACACACACACACACACACACACACACACACACTTACAGACCAATCGCTAAAAACATGTTTTTTTTTGGGTTCAGGGGGTCTGAAAACGTATAGATCCGGTGAAAACTCGATTTCTAAAAATCGACATGAAAACAATACTTTCCTTCCTATATATTCATATAGGCAAGAGAAAGTAAAAAATATCAGTAGCTAAAACCATCCTACAACTATAATTGTATAAAGTTTCATTTTTCTATCTTTCACCAATCTTATGAAAAATGCACCTAAAAATAGCAAATTTAATATTAGCGGGATACAGAGTACAGTGTCCCCCTCTTAAATCAAAGCATCAAGTGTGGCACCTAAATCACAAACAAAAAACAAAATCTACATCAAATATAAAAAATTACAAACAATAATTAAAAATAATAATAATAATAACGACCCAAAACGAAGTATTACGAATTAAATCAATGCAATTTAACAAAAATATAAAAAATACAGTAATAAAATAATTTATTTCAATTATATTACAATACGACTTCGTTAATCCGGACTAACTGAGATCAAAGGCCATCCGGAAAATCAAAAATCCGGGTAAAAAATTTAAAAAAAGCAGACATGAAGATTAAAAGTAGCGGTACCTAAATCACATGATGTAAAATATAAACAAAATACACAAACAATATAAAAAATCTACACCACATATAACAAATTGTAAACAATATTTAAAAATAATAATATTAATAATGACGACCCGAAACAAAGTTTTACGAATTAAATTAATACAATTTAAATAAAATATAAAAACAATACAGTAATAAAATACCGTCGGTTTTGCCGACGATTTAGCACTATTATCCAAAAGCATAGAAGAAGCCAGGACACAGGTTGAAACTATAGAGAAATACGCTGGGAAAATAGGACTAAAAATATCTTATGAAAAAACAAAAATAATGGTTCGAGATCCCCTGTGTGTAGACAACGTCAGAATTAACAATCAAAACGTGGAATTAGTTAGAAGTTTCAAATACCTGGGTGAAACAATAACGCAAACATTAAAGAAAAAATTAACTGGAAGGAAATAACAAATAAATTAATCAAATCCGCCATAACCACTAGGAATATTTATAATAAGAAATGTATGTCCATCAACACAAAATTAAGACACTACAATACCGTGATACTTCCTGAAGTCCTGTATGCGAGTGAAACCCTGTTTGGTCCAACAAGAATAGGCGAAAAGGACAAAATCGAGAAAGTGGAGAGGCAAATAGCAAGAAGGTGTATTCGAAAATGGTCCCTTCAAGATGGTAGTTTCTATATTGTACCAAACAAGGAAGTATATGAAACAATTGAGCCTTTAACCAGTATCATCAGGAAAAAAAGGATATCCTTCCTGGGACATATATTGAGAATGGAGGATACAAGATTACTAAGAAGGATGACTGAGTTTTTCTGGCAAAAGAAGATGACACCAAACTGGATAAAGGAAGTCAAAAAGGATATGGAGGAACTAAACATCACAATAGCTGACCTCAAAACTAAGTCAGGGAGCTACAGGACATACAAACAGCGATCGGTTAAATTTAGGGAACAAGTGAGGGTCAGGAAAGCCATGGTGATTTCGGACGCTGAGAGACTGAGAAGATCCGAAACATTGAAGAATTATTGGCGAAGAAGAGGAGAAGTACGGGAGCGACAACTGCGGGGGCGTTTTGGTGGAACATCTGAAAGAGCTAGACGTTGAAAGATTGAACTTAAGTGGTCCTTTGTGGCCGTAAAATAAAAAAATAAAAAAATAAAATAATTTACCTATATGAATTATATTACAGTACAACCCCGTTTATCTGGGCTGAGACCAAAGGCAATTCGGAAAATCGAAAATCCAGGTATAAACAACACAAATCCTTACATAAGCAGAATTTACGATAAAAAAGCAAACGCTAAAAGCTTTACGACAAAAAAGTAGCGGCACCTAAATTACATGATGTGAATAAACATTATACATAAACAATATAAAAAAATCTACAACATTACAGATAACAAATTACAAACAAATAATTAAAAATAATAATATTAATAATGACGACCCGAAACGAAGTTTTACGAATCAAATTAATAAAATTGAAAAAAAAAATAAAGTAACAAAATAATTTTATATGAATTAAGTTACAGTACTACTCCGTTTATCCGGACTAACTGAGATCGAAGGCAATCCAGAAAATCGAAAGTCCGGGTAATAAAAAAAACAAATCCTTATAACTAAGCAGACTTTACGATAAAAAAGCAGCAGCAAATAAATCACATGATGCAAAATATAAACATTTTACACAAACAATAAAACAAAACTACAACATACAGATAACAAATTACAAACAATAATTAAAAATAATAATAAAATGACGACCCGAATCGTAGTTTTACGAATTAAATCAATAAAAATTAAAAATATACAGTAATAAAATAATTTATAAGAATTATAATACAGTACGTCCCCGTTTATCCGGACTAACTGAGACCAAAGCCAATCCGGAACATCGAAAATCCGGATAATAAACAAAAAAAATCCTTAAATACGCAGACTTTAATGTAAAATACTGTATAAACATTTTACACAAACAATATAAAAAAATCTACAACATTACAGATAACAAATAATTAAAAATAATAATATTAATAATGACGACCCGAAACGAAGTTTTACGAATTAAATCAATAAAAATTAAAAATATACAGTAATAAAATAATTTATAAGAATTATATTACTTTACAATCCCGTTTATCAGGACTAACTAGGACCAAAGGCAATCCTGAAAATCGAAAATCCGAGTAACACAAATCAAATCCTTAAATACGCAGACTTTACGATAAAAACAGCAGCAGCAACTAAATCACATAATGTAAAATATAAACATTTTACACAAACAATATAAAAAATCTACAACACAGATAACAAATTACAAACAATAATTAAAAATAATAATAATAATAATAATAATAATAGAATAAATAAATAGTATTTAGACTTACCATTATCCTTACGTACAACAGGTAGAAGAAGTATTATAGATGCCCCCTCCACTCATTCTTTTGCGGTTGCCATGGATACAAGAATGCGAGAGAGTAAACAGGTATAAGACTCAAGTAGAATAGCCACTTGCAACATGTAACGTGTTTATCAAACCAAACGAGGTGCTCTTCCGGAAACAAGGTGAAGAAGACACCGTTCGCTCGCTAACTACCAACGAACTTATTCGCAAACATAACCCACCACCGAATTTCACTTTATTACATTTCGTTTGTGCTATTATTTGTGTTCACCTCATTTTCTGCACTGTAACATTAACACGAAACCTGTAAGTAAACAAAAAAAATTTATTAAAATAATTTAATGAAGATATTTTTGTAATTTATATATATTTTTTTTTAAATTTAATTCCATGTTACTATATATTAGACACAAAAATTTAAAGAACCATTTAGAAAAAACTACGTTACTTGTTATTAATTTATTTTTGATTTATTTTTTAATTTACATTCTTATAAAAAAATTCTGTCGATTCTACTTATAATCCAAATTTAAAGATTTATTTTATAATTTTACATAAAAATTTTTCTTCAGAAAGAGTTCTGACCGCGCATATGAGTAAACAAACAATTTTTTTTAAATTTTGCAATTTGTGTTCACTTTATTTTCTGCACTATAACAAACACGAAACCTGTAAGTAAATAAAAAAATTATTAAAGCAATTTAATGAAGATATTTTTGTACTTCATATATTTTTTTAAAATTTAATACGAAGTTATACTAAATACAAAAATTTGAAAAAATACGTTACTTGTTATTTATTTATTTTAGATTTTTTTAAATTTATCTTATAAAAAAAATTCTGTAAACCCTACTTATATAACAAGTTAGATTTATTTTTTATTTTTACATAAAAGTTTTTTCTTCATAAAGAGTTCTGACCGCGCATATGAGTAAACAAAAAAATTATTTAAAATTGTGCTATCTGTGTTTATTTTCTGCACTATAACATAAACACGAGACGTGTAAGTAAATAAAAAAATTTATTAAAACAATTTAATGAAGATATTTTTGTACTTTATATAATTTTTTTACAATTTAATTACTAAGTTATAATAGACACACAAATTTTAAAAAATACGTTACTTGTTATTTATTTATTTTAGATTTTTTTTACATTTACCTTGTTGTAAAAAAAATTTGTAAACCCTACTTATATTTCAAGTTAAAGATTTATTTTTTATTTTTACATAAAAATTTTTTCTTTAGTAAGAGATCGGACCGCGCATATGAGTAAACAAAAAAATTATTTAAAATTATGCTAGCCTATTTGTGTTCACCTTATTTTCTGCACTATAACATTAACATTAACACGAAACCTGTAAGTAAATAAAAAAATTTATTAAAATAAATACTTTTTACTTAGTATTTATAAATACTTTATATAAATTTTTTTTAAATTTAATTTTAAGTTATATATTAAACACAAAAATTTAAAGAACCATTTAGAAAAAACTACGTTACTTGTTATTAATTTATTTTAGATTTATTTTTAAATTTACCATCTTATAAAAAAAAATTTAGAAAACCCTACTTATATACCAAATTTAGATTTTATTTTTTATTCTTACGCTAAAATTTTCTTCGCCAATAGTTGTGACCGCGCATACGAGTTAAAAAAAATTATTTAAAAACACTTATTATATCATATTTTATATTTATTGTTGTTGTTTATGTCATCAGCCTGTAGGCTGGTTTGAACCTGTAGAGGTTTTACTAAGTAACAACGAGGAGTGAGGTGGTTCACCATTGCCACAACTCACTGAGTGGAAAAGTAAACTTATCAGCATGCCGAGCCCTCTGAAAAGCATATATTTTCCACTCTGCAAATGACACCTTCACTTCATTCATCACAGGGTCCAACTGTATAATGAAATTCATTACTTTCAGAGAAGATAACTGATTAGTGTCACAATACACCTCTACCTCTTCTCTTATTAAATGATTCAGTCATTTAATTGGGTGACCATGTGATAAGAAACAGAACTATTTATTTTAGCCCTGCAACGAACAGATTGAGTGTAAATAAATTGACACTCCACCTGTCGGTTATGGGCATTTATATTAATTATATATTATATAATATACGCCCATAACAAACAGGCGGAGAGTCAAATTATTTACTCTCAATCTGTTTGTTGCAGGGCTAAAATAAATAGTTCTGTTTCTTATCACATGGTCAGCCAATTAAATGAGTGAATCATTTAAGAACAGAAGAGGTAGAGGTGCAAAAGACACTAATCAGAGTTGTCTCCTCTGAAAGTAATGAATTTCATTATACCAACAGACCCTGTGGTGAATGAAGTGAAGGTGTCATTTGCAGAGTGGAAAATATGTGCTTTTCAGAGGGCCCGGCATACTGATAAGTGTACTTTTCTACTGAGTGAGTTGTGGCAATGGTAAACCACCTCACTCCTCGTTGTTACTTAGTAAAACCTCTACAGGTTCAAACCAGCCTACAGGCTGACTGATCACCTAAACGACAACATATATTATATTTAAAACACTTATAAAAAATTTAATTAGACACTTATAACTATTATATAAAAAACTATTATAACATTTAGAAGGGCACGAAATTACGCTATTGTTTTTAATGTAGATTTCTCGTAGAGTTACATTTTTTTAGTTTTTATGTCAACGTGCTAAATTCTGAGTAAAATAAAAACAAATTTTAAAGAACTAATTTTCCTAAAGAATCAAACAAAAATTGCAAAATATTAAACCGAATAGGTAAGAAATTTTTTTTCACAATTTGAGAATAAAATTACAATTTAATACAAAAAGATGGTTCAATACGAAGTCTTCTTACAAAAAATTACCCAACTAAAAATAAGCAAAATATGGTATCAAAAATGAAAAGTTATTTTTCATGATATACAGAATTTTTTTTTTTAATTCCTAATGTGTGTACGTTGCAATTTGTTCAATTGAGAACAATAAGCAACCCCATCACCCAATGAGATGAGGGTGATGTGTATGACGTGTAAATGAGGTGTAGTTTTGTACAGACCAAGGCCGACCATTCCTGAGAGAGTATCGTTAATTAAACCCTAACCATAAAAGTA
Organism: Catonia carolina; assembly: GCA_035578175.1. Classification (NCBI taxonomy): domain Eukaryota; kingdom Metazoa; phylum Arthropoda; class Insecta; order Hemiptera; family Achilidae; genus Catonia; species Catonia carolina. The sequence continues at coordinate 457,583 of JAQMRL010000029.1, read as the reverse complement.
CACCGGTAACCACTGTCTATTATTCAAATCCGTATAAAAGTAACTACCTTTACTAGGATTTCAACCAGGAACCTTTGTCTCCAAAAATCAGCTGTTAAACAGCTTATTTTGGCGACGACTTTACCTCTAGACCAACCCGGTGGGTTAAGACAAATTATTTTTTTTTCATCAGTAGAAAAAATGTAATAATAGAAAAAATTAATTGTATTTTAATAATAATTTTTAACGAAACATATATGCGAAAGGTCAATAAACCCGCACATACTTGGACAACTAGTATAAAGTTGCACAAGTTGCTATTCATGCAACTTCAACTAACTATCGGAATATTTTTCATATTTCAACCAAATTTATATCGAATTTACAACAAAATAGTGACAATTTAAAAAGAAATTTTTGTTAGACAGACACAAAAAACAGTTGTTTAAACACATTTAAATATAATAAATTATATAGGTAATTAAGTGCATGAAATTGTATTAAAATGAAACAATTTTAAAGAAAATTTTAATCAAAAATAGTAAACAGAGAATTTTATAAAAAAGAATACAAAAATGTTATTTAAAAAAAATATTTTTTGCTATATAAATGTACTTTTCATCTAAAATGTATTTTTAAGCCACAATTTTAATAATATTCTTGAAAGAAATAAAATCCGAGAATTGCTATGACTGTAAATTACATGAAAATTTTCATTTTACATTGTTTATTCATGATAAAACATAAGTTATATTGTTCATTATCTACATTGGCGAGAGAAAATCGTGTTAGTATTTAACACCAAATTTTTACTTTCTCTTGCCTATATGAATATATATGAAGGAAAGTATTGTTTTCATGTCGATGTTATAAAATATAGTGAACAGAATATCTCAAGAACTGACCATTGTACGAACTTGAAACTTAAGTTACATACCACTACCGGACCCGACACGAACAATTTCATCAAAATCTGTCAACCGGAAGTAGTAGTTTATTCATATAATTTTTCACTTTCTTGCGATTTTCTCAAAAACTAGTCCAATTTTTTTAAAAATCGCCAGGTCAACTCAATTTTTATTCTCTATACGATAGGCGCCATGTTTGCTAAAATTCTTGGTAAAGCTATATTCGTGTAAAAAAATTATTTTTTTTTAAGATTACGACTTTAATATGCATTTCAGCGCAAAAATGTTTATAATAAAAGTTGTAGAAAATTTAAAATCCTACAACTTTTATTTCAAAAATTTTTTTTGTATAACGCTTAGTTTAGCAGTAATTAGCGATTTTCTGGTTTTTCTCACGTAAACGTGTGAAAAATCGATTTTTTAAGCTTTCGGGCTTAGAATGCATTTTACGACAAAAGTTTATATAAATTATTTTATAGGAAATAAAAAGATCTAAAACTTTTTCTTAAAGCATTTTTTTCTCTACAGAGCCTATTTTAGTGTGAAAGAGTGATTTTCCGTATTTTTCAGCCAACCAGGTCGATTTTCATTTTGCATCTTTCACTAATGATTAAAATAAGGTTATGTTTATTGAGGTTAGTTTTTTGTTTATTTCTAATGTTATATTACTAATATTAGGTTTATTGTTAATTATTTGCATTGGCAAGAGAAAATCGTGTTAGTATTTCACACCAGATTCTTTTATATAAGTAAGTAAGTAATAATAATAATAATTGTACATTATAAAACGTTCTTGAACTTGAACTTTTAAGTGCTATTTAATTGAAATAAAATATAAAATAATACGAGATAGTTTTATATTTTTATAATGCAACAAAATAATATATATATATATATATCTTTAATTATAAAAGTTACGTAAAAACTATTTTTATAATTGTAATGAGATATAAATTTATAAAATTGAAACCAGCTCATCTTGTTCATTATCGTATAGAGTTGTTTGGTTTACGTAGACCAACCAATTATATTTTTATTTAGTGCTTAAACGAGATCCAATTGGCATTGCATATATTGTTTTAAAAATAGGCTTCCTATTACATTGTTTATAAGAGATTTTAACCATTTTCATTGGTTGATAACCGTTTTATTAAATATGTAAAAAAAATGTTACATAATTACACGTATACAATAAATATAGAACTACGTAATAAATAAAAATGTCGTATCACAAACTACACAAGTTTTCTCGCGGACAAAACTTCACATCCACATCGATATTACTTTCTCTTGCCTAAATGAATATATTGGAAGGGAAGTATTGTTTTCATGTCGATTTTAATAAATTGAGTTTTCACCAGATAGCTATATGTACACGTTTTCAGACCCCCTAAACCCAACAAAACATGTTTTATCGATTGGTGTGTGTGTGCGCGCGCACGAGAGAGAGATAATGTGTGTGTGTGTGTGTGTGTGAACAAAATATCTCAAAAGCGGAACATCGTACGAAGTTGAAACTTAAAACTTAAGTTAGGTACTAATAGAGGACCCGACACAAAATATTTTCATCAAAATCGGTCAACCGGGAGTAGCAGTTTATACGAGTAAATTTCACACACACACACACACACACACACACACACAGACCAATCGATAAAAATATGTTTTTTTGTGTTCATGGTACCTGAAAATGTGTATTTCCTGTGCAAAATTTATATGAAAACAATACTTTCCTTTCCTATATATTCATAGACCAATAGGACAAAAGAATTTAATAAAAATGTCAGGTAGATGCTAAAAACAAAAATGAACGTCGAATTGTAGGATCAATTTTTTTTTTAACGTCCGACTGTTGTGCAATTACTACTAATGCAGACGGTGAAGGATGAAATGATTTTTTTGTAACGTATGAAAATATGCCGTGCCTGAATGGGATTCGAACCCAAGACCGCATGATAAGAGGCGAGCACGTTACCAACTACGCCAATGCGGCCGGCATAGACCTTGACCTTGTAAGGTCAAGGTCGACTTCAGTATATAAAAGAAAGTAAAACATTCTAGTGGGTGGAGTCGCTCCAAATACAATCCTGTTAAATTTTACAGTTAAAATTACTAAAATTTTACTAAAATGCTGGCCGCATTGGCGTAGTTGGTAACGTGCTCGCCTCTTATCATGCGTGTGGTCTAGGGTTCGAATCCCATTCAGGCACGGCATATTTTCATACGTTACAAAAAAATCATTTCATCCTTCACCGTCTGCATTAGCAGTAATTGCAGAACAGTCGGACGTTAAACAAAAAAAAAGTACTAAATTTCGTGTTAGTTTATCAACGGAAAGGCTGGTTTGAATCTCTACAAGCTTTACTAAGTAAAACGAAAAATCAGGAGGTTTATTTTTTACCTTCCTCACTAAGTGAAAAATTATGCTTATCAGCATGCCAGGCCCTCTAAAAACCACCTACTTTCCACGCTGTAAATGACACCTTCACTTCATTCACCACAGGGTCTGGCTGTAAAATGATAATGAAATTTATTACTGTGAGAGAAGATAACTCTGACTAGTGTCTTTTACACCTCTACCTCTTCTGTTCTTAAATACTTCAGTCATATACTCGTAATTGGCTGACTATATGATAAGAAACAGAACTATTTTTTTAGCTATGGAACTAACAGATCGAGTGCAAATAATATAACATTCCACTTGCCTGTTGTGGGTAAAAACATGTTTATTAGTACTATATACTTATTCACACAACACTTTTTCAAGGAAACTTTTTTCCGGAGAAAGTAATTTTTGATATGAATAAGTTAAATAAACACAAGACTAAACGATTCTTAAAATTCATGACCCTGTCATAAGAAATTAAAAGGAAAATGCAAAATTAACACATATAATGTTTACTAAGTTAACGTTAATTGCCAGTAATTGGATTAATGAAATCTATTAACAGAAATATTGACCGTCATAAAAAAACAACAGAATTCCAAGATTTTTTTTAGTAGCCTATTTGAGAAATGCACTAATTATCAGAAATACTTAAATCTATTTTCAGAAAATTTATAATATTCGTTTAAAATTTATCTGTAAATTACTACAATAATTATTACTTTCTCTTGCCTATATGAATATATAGGAACGAAAGTATTGTTTTCATGTCGATTTTAAGAAATCAAGTTTTCACCGGATCTACACGTTTTCAGACCCCCTGAACCCACACAAACATGTTTTCAGCGATTGGTCTGTGTTTGTGTGTGTATACAAAAATCTCAAGAACGGAACATCGTACGAACTTGAAACTTAAGTTCCATACCTTTTACCGGACCCGACACGAACATTTTCATCAAAATCGGTTAACCGGAAGTAGTAGTTTATTCGTATAATTTTTCACTTTTTTGCGATTTTCTCAAAAACTGGTCCCTCGATTTTTTTTTTAAATCGCAAGGTTTACTCAATTTTTTATTCTCTACAAGATAGGATAGGCGCCATGTTTGCTGAAATTCTTGGTCAGGCTGTTTTTACGTAAAAAAAGTGTTTTTTAAAGATTACGGCTTTAATATGTAGACTATTATAGCGCAAAAATTTATACAATAAAAAATGTAGAGAATTAAAAATTCTACAACTTTTATTTCAAACATTTTTTGTATAACGCTTAGTTATAATTGAAGGACAATATTAGGCAATTAGCAATTTTCTTATTTTTTCTCACGAAAACGTGTGAAAAATTGATTTTTTTAAAGATTTCGGCCTTAGTATGCATTTTACGACAAAAGTGTATACAATAAAATTTATAGGAAATTAAAAGATCTACAACTTTAATTAAAGCATTTTTCTCTACATAGCCTAGTTTAACGTGAGAGAGTGATTTCCCGTATTTTTAAGCCAAACTTTGGCTTAAAAATAGATAAAAAATAGGTAGATTTTCAATTAACGTCTTTGATATATATGATTAAAATAAGATTTTGTTTTTTGAGGTTAGTTTTTTGTTTATTTGTAATGTTTTATTACTAATGTTAGGTTAATTGTTAATTATTTGCATTGGCAAGAGAAAGTTGTGTGAGTGTTTCACACCAGATTTTTTCGTAAAAGAATGGCATACGTTGTTCTTGTTTTAAGGCACAGATATAATTGAAGGACAATTTTACATCGGTGTCTAGACTACGTTAGTTTTTTATCAATAAAATAGAATCTGTAGCTTTTATCATTAATTCAAGGATGAATAATTTCTTTTGATGCACGTCACCATGGAGACCTCCAGAGTTTCCAACCTCGAAGCCCGGTCAGGTCATGTTGTGAGACAGAATTGCATAGAAGAAATTCAAACCGGTTCGTGTAGCAATTCGGTGAAGTGGGCAGCTGCTGGTCAGGCGCAATCTAGTCTCTTCCTGGGCTTTCGAATGTACAAGGAAATCTTCAGATACAGTACAAGGAAATACTAGAAATATTTTCATTAAATAAAAGATATTAGACGTAGTTTTATACTTCGTCATATGCATAAATTATGTTTATTTGGTTTGGATCTGCCAAGAGACTGCTTCCCTTGTTGTTTCTATTAAAAATACAGTAAAACCTCACTAATTCGGACTTCACTAATTCGGAATTCGCGATATTTCGGACTACTCCAAGAAGAGTAGCTTTTTTAATTTTTTTGAAGTTTTTTAGTTAAAAATTAATAAAGTGCTACTTCAAAAAATAATAGCTTTTAACTGCGTAATAAAAATTGTTTCATCCTGTAATACATTATTGGTTACTCAGTGAAGAAAACGTTCCACAATTTAAGCTAGTGAAGTGAGAAACCACATAGACGAACTTATTGAATTTGCAGACTTCAATCTGGAATCCAATGAATATTATCTTGTCCTAAGAGAGATGCGCCAACAAGTTATAAGAAAACAGTGTATAAGAATCACAGAAAAACATTAAAAAAAAATTTTTCTGACCAACCTCAAATGATCCCTGAGGATATTTGTCAACCCTCTACTTCAACAAGTGCCAAATAATCGGTACGTAAGTACAGTGTTTTAATTAAATATCATTTTACACTGGACATTTATTATTTAACATTATTTTTACTGCCGTAAATATTTTTATTTCTATACTTTTAACATTGTTGTTTTTCAATATACTGTACTGTAAATTCATTAAACATCGATATTTCAGACAAGTAACGTTTATTTTTTAATTTTAATTGCCTAAATTACTCAACTTTTAGATGTAAACAAATATTCGCGATAATTCGGACTTTCAATAATTCGGACTTCACTGCCCCCCAATTACTCCGAATTAGTGAGGTTTTACTGTATAATTTTTCTTTTGAAATTACTCTTCAAATTACTCGTCTGTCCGTTACACCAAGGTGTCAGAAACTACAAGCGACAACAACAAAAGGTTTTCAAATTCGTAATCAACACAAAAGTTAGTAGGGCTAAATTGGGTTTGAAGTTTCAGTTTTATCAGAAGTCAAGAAATGAAATTCGGAATTTGGAGACAAAAATAGTGTCATTCAATCCTCTTATAAGAGTAAATACAGAAATCATTAATGGTTTTTGCTAAATCACAAGTTTAATTTAATTTCAAAGAGATTATTCAGATTTCCTATAGCGTTAATATTTCAAGACATTAGTTAATTAATCAATTACATCGTATGTATAATTACAAAATAGGTGTCCTTTTAATTATTTACTGGTAACAATGAACTTCATACCTATAAATAATTATCTATATAAAATACATTTTAGAAAAAATACTAGTTTTTCAAAATGTGGATAGCCCACTTAACAAGAAAACATCTATAAAACCCTAAAATTCCAATAAGGTTCAACTGCATAGCTTATTCTTTAAAAAAAAATCAACCTTATTGCCAGTGGTAAGTATACTTACCATGACCTTTAAATTTTTTTTTTATAATCTCTAGTATGTGTACGTTGCAATCTGTTCAATTGAGAACATTAAGCAACCCCATGACCCAATGAGATTAGGATGATGTGTATGATGTGTAAATGAGGTGTAGCCTTGTACAGACTCAGGTCGACCATTCCTGAGAGAGTACGGTTAATTGAACCCGAACTATTAAAGTACACCCCGGTAACAACTGTCTAGCATTCAAATCCGTATAAAAGTAACTACCTTTACTAGGATTTGAACCAGGAACCATCGTCACCGAAAATCAGCTTTTAAACAACTGATTTTGGCGACGACTTTACCTCTAGACCAATCCGGTGGGTTAAAGACCTATAAAGAGTTAATAATTCTGTACCTAAGAAGTAAAAGGTGTTAACTCCATTTTGGTGATTTTTAGAAGAGCCAATAAGTAGAAGTATTATCTTTTAATTATTGTAAAAAAATTTTAGTAAGTGTTAGAAACTTGAAATTTATACCCAGTTTCTATATAAAATGCTTCTTATCTACAAATTCATTATTTCAAAACTCTGTCAACTTCTATACTCCTTTGCACGTAAACAGGACTTAAAAACTTAACGGCTTTCTGTGGTTTGTCGCTTTTTTACGTTCTACATTAGTGTTAGCTCTAATGTACAATAAGTTGAAAAAAACTTATACCTAGTCCTAACACTACTTTTATAAAGAAGCAGAATTTTATACACGTTTGAAAAATTAAAAATACTCTTTAGTGACAGACGAATAAAACACCAAATTTAACAAAAATTCAAGCAAAATTTACTTGACGATCAGTAAAACACATTCAAAAACGATTTCACAAAATATTTTGTACATCAGCTTACAAAATTGAAGCATTAGAGCATTTATTTCTCATTTTAAAGGTAATTTTAACGCAATTTTGTCAAAATTGGAGTTAACACTCTTTATCTCTTTGGTGCAGAATTATTTATCGGTAACAATAAACTTCATACTTATAAATACAATTTATCTATATAAAATAGATATCAGAAAAAACTATCAATTTTAAATTCTAAACGATCATTTTACTCTCGTTTTATTTGTGTTTTAAATTGTTTTTCATAAATGAACAAATGGATAAATCAGTATTCGAAAGAGGGTCTTTTAAGAAGAAGAATAAACTTATTTATTGTTCCGTTTATGGCAATATCTAATGTCTAGTGTTACTTGTTTTAAATTGATAGTATATTTTTACTTTCTCTTGCCTATATGAATATATAGGAAGGAAAGTATTGTTTTCACGTCGATTTTTCAAAATCCAGTTTTCACCGGATCTACACGTTTTCAGACCCCCTGAACCCAGAAAACATGTTTTTAGCGATTGGTCTGTGTGTATACAGAATATCTCAAGAACGGAACATCGTACGAACTTGAAACTTAAGTTACATACCACTAACGGACCCGACACGAACATTTTCATCAAAATCGGTCAACCGGAAGTAGTAGTTTATCGAATAATTTTTCAGTTTTTGCGATTTTCTTAAAAACTGGTCATGCGATTTTTCTTAAAATCGCCTGGTTTACTAAATTTTTTATTCTCTACAAGACATGGTAGGCGCCATGTTTGGTGAAATTCTTGGTGAGGCTGTTTTCACGTAAAAAAATTGTTTTTAAGATTACGGCTTTATGCATTTTACCGCACAAAAATATATGTAATAAAAGTTGTGGAGAATTTGAAATTCTACAACTTTTATTTCAAACATTTTTCTCTGCAGAGCCTAGTTTAGCGTGAAAGAGTGATTTTCCATATTTTTAAGCCAAACAGGTTGATTTTATTTTTCGTCTTTCACTCATGATTAAAATAAGGTTATATTTTTTAATATTATTTTTTTGTTTATTTCTAACGTTTTATGACTAATGTTAGGTTATATTGTTTAAATTTTTTGCATTGGCAAGAGAAGGTTGTGTGAGTGTTTCAAACCAGATTTTTTTACTCTCGTTTTATTTGTGTTTTAAATTGTTTTTCATAAATGAATAAATGGAAAAATCAGTATTCGAAAGAGGGTATTTTATATTAAACTTATTTATTGTTCCGTTTATGGCAATATCTAATGTCTAGTGTTACTTGTTTAATGTTAGTAGAATTGTTTTTTGCTGAATAACGTGATGGTACAGTATCAGAATTACCGATCAGTAAAACTACAAACTACTGAGCGAGTACACAACACAATATTATGTCAGTTGTTATATCCCAGTTGGATTACACATCCAGGAGAAGAACAATGGGCGGTGAAATAAATACATCTGTATTGTATTAACTTATCCGTTTATTACCAGTATTAACTCTAAAATAATACAACTAAACTATTATTTCTTACTACATATTTATTTTAAATTTAATCATTGTATTTTATTCAATTATAAGTAAATATTATGATTTTTATCAACAATTTTCCAATTATAAACTTTTCATAATTTTACAAAACAAAACTCGACATTTTTTTGCTTTCTCTTCCCTGTATGAATATATAGGAACGAAAGTATTGTTTTCATGTCGATTTTAAGAAATTGAGTTTTCACCGGATCTACACGTTTTCAGATCTCCTGAATCCAAAAAACATGTGTGTACCGATTCGTCTGTATGTGTGAACAGAATATCTCAAGAACGGAAAATCGTACGAACTTGAAACTTAAGTTACATACCACTACCGGACCCGACACGAACATTTTCATCAAAATCGGTCAACCGGAAGTAGTAGTTCATTCGTGTCATTTTTCACTATTTTGCGATTTTCTCAAAAACTGATCCTAAGATTTTTTTTTAAAATCGCCTGGTTTACTCAATTTTTTATGCTCTACAAGATAGGGTAGGCGCCCTGTTTGCTGAAATTTTTAGTGAGGCTATTTTTACGTAAAAAAATTGTTTTTTTAAGATTGCGGCTTTAGAATCAAACAATTTTTGCATTTTTGCCTTTATCAACAATTTTCGAATTATAAACTTTTCATAATTTTGCAAAAACAAACCGGCATTTTTTTGTCGTTAAAACGTAAACGTATTTATTAGTTTTCATTTTGTTGTTGTTTAGGTGATGAGCCAGTAGGCTGGTTTGAACCTGTAGAGGTTTTACTAAGTAAAACTAGGAGTGAGGTGGTTTACCATTGCCACAACTCACTCAGTGGAAAAGTATGCTTATCACCATGCCCGGGCCCTCTGAAAAGCACATATTTTCCACTCTGCAAATGACACCTTCACTTCATTCACCACAGGGTCTGGCTGTAAGAGATAGTCTGTATAGGGTGTCTAGAGGTGGTAAAGTCGGCTTTACCTCTAGACCAACCCAATGGTGGGTTTTCTTAACGTTAAGTAAATTTCTTGTAATGTGATAACATTAAAGAAAATCTGGTGTGAAACACTCACACAACTTTCTCTTGCCAATGCAAATAATTAATAATAAACCTAACATTATTAATAAAATATTAGAAATAAACAAAAACTAACCTCAATAAACATAACCTTATTTTAATCATGAGTGAATGACGCAAAATGACAATCGAACTCAGTTTGGCTTAAAAATACGGAAAATCACGCTTTCACGCTAAACTAGGCTCTGTAGAGACAAATACTTTAAACAAAAGTTGTAGATCGTTTAATTTTCTATAAATTTAATTATATACACTTTTGTCGTAAAATACATACTAAGACCGAAATGTTAAAAAAAATCGATTTTTCTCACGTTTTCGTGAGAAAAAAAAAAACAGAAAATCGTAAATTACCGCTAAACTAAGCGTTATACAATAAAATGTTTGAAATAAAAGTTGTAGAATTTTACATTCTCTACAACTTTTATTATATAACGTTTTGCGCTAAAATGCATATTAAAGCCGCAATCTTAAAAAGAAAATGTTTTTACGTAAAAACAGCCTCAAGCAGAATGTCAGCAAACATGGCGCCTACCCTATATTGTAGAGCATAAAAAATGTAGTAAACCATTTGATTTTAAAAAAAATCGTAGGACTAGTTTTTGAGAAAATCGCATAAAAGTGAAAAATTATACGAATAAACTACTACTTCCGGTTGACCGATTTTGATGAAAATGTTCGTGTCGGGTCCGGTAGTGATATGTAACTTAAGTTTCAAGTTTCAAGTTCGTACGATGTTCCGTTCTTGAGATATTCTGTTCACATACACACACACACAAACCAATCGGTAAAAACATGTTTTTTGGGTTCAGGGGGTCTGAAAACGTATAGATCCGGTGAAAACTCGATTTCGAAAAATCGACATGAAAACAATACTTTCCTTCCTATATATTCATATAGGCAAGAGAAAGTAATAAAATTTGTACAGTACAGGAAGTACGCGCTTTGTAAAGTAAAGCACACGCTTTAATTTGTAAATACGCTTTGTTAAGTAAAGCACATGCTTAAATTTGTAAAGCACACACCTGTTTAACAGCTGATTTTCAGAGACGAAGGTTCCTGGTTCAAATCCTAGTAAAGGTAGTTACTTTTATACGGATTTGAATACTAGACAGTGGTTACCGGTGTACTTTAGTGGCTGGGGTTTAATTAACCATACTCTCTCAGGAATGGTCGACCTGAGTCTGTACAAGACTACACAGTCTCATTTACACGTCATACAAATCATCCTCATCTCATTGGGTCATGGGGTTGCTTATTGTTCTAAATTGAACAGATTGCAACGTACACACACTAGGGATTAAAAAAAAAATCTGGTGTGAAACACTCACACAACTTTCTTTTGCCAATGCAAATAATTAACAATATTCCTAACATTAATAATAAAATATTATAAATAAAAAAAAAACCTAACCTCAAAAACATAACCTTATTTTAATCATGAGTGAATGATGCAAAATGAAAATCAACCTCAGTTTGGCTTAGAAATACGGAAAATCACTCTTTCTCTCTAAACTAGGCTCTGTAGAGAAAAATGCTTTAAATAAAAGTTGTAGATCTTTTAATTTTCTATAAATTAAATAATATACACTTTTGTCGTAAAATGCATACTAAGGCCGAAATCTTTAAAAAATCAACTTTTCACACATTTTCGTGAGAAAAACAACAGAAAATCGCAAATTACCGCTAAACTAAGCGTTATACAAAAAATTGTTTGAAAAAAAAGTTGTAGAATTTTCAATTCTCTACAACTTTTATTATATATAGTTTTGCGCTAAAATGCATATTAAAGCTGTAATCTTAAAAAAACAACGTTTTTACGTGAAAACAGCCTCACCCAGAATTTCAGCAAACATGACGCCTACCCTATCTTGTAGAGAATAAAAAATGTAGTAAACCAGGCGATTTTAAAAAAAATCGTAGGACCAGTTTTTGAGAAAATCGCAAAAAAGTGAAAAATTACACGAATAAACTACCACTTCCGGTTGACCGATTTTGATGAAAATGTTCGTGTCGAGTCCGGTAGTGGTACTTAACTTAAGTTTCAAGTTTCAAGTTCGTACGATGTTCCGTTCTTGAGATATTCTGTTCACACACACACACACACACACCACGCACGCGCGCACACACACACACACACAGACACAGACAGGCAGACACAGACCAATCGCTATAAACATGTTTTTTGGGTTCAGGGGGTCTGAAAACGTATAGATCCGGTGAAAACTCGATTTCTTTAAATCGACATGAAAACAATACTTTCCTTCCTATATCTTCCTATCCTATCTCTTGTCTATATTCATATAGACAAGAGAAAGTAAAAAGATTGAAAAAAAATTTCATCCGACGTGCTCGGATAATCCGCCCGCGGATAATCGGGAGTTGACTGTATTGTGAATAGAAATATTAGAAAGAGAGACCGGTTGATTGTTCATGGCTAAATTAATAATGAAAAGTAGACGACCAGTTTAAAAACTAATATAGAACGAACAAAGTAAACATGTCATAATTAATTTGATAATTTGACCATGAACCAGACCTAGAGCGGACATTTTTATTGTCTGCTGAGGAATATAAGAAAAACTTACTTTCTCTTGCCTATGAATATATAGGAAGAAAAGTATTGTTTTCATGTCGATTTAAAGAAATCGACTTTTCACCAGATCTACACGTTTTCAGACCCCTCAACCCACACAAACGTGTTTTTAGCGATTGGTCTGTGTGTGTGTGAACAGAATATTTCAAGAACGGAACATCGTACTAACTTGAAACTTAAAACTTAAGTTGCATACCACTACCGGACCCGACACGAAAATTTTCATCAAAATTGGTTAACCGGAAGTAGTAGTTTATTTGTATAATTTTTCACTTTTTTGCGATTTTCTCATAAAACTAGTCTTACAATTTTTTTTTAAAATCGCCTGGTTTACTAAATATTTTATGCTCTATAAGATGAGGTAGGCGCCATGTTTGCTGAAATTCTTGGTGAGGCTGTTTTTACGTAAAGAAATTGTTTTTTTAAGATTACGGCTTAAATATAAATTTTTGTGCTCAGGGGGTCTGGAAACGTGTAGATCCGGTGAACGAGTTGATTTCTTAAAATCGACATTAAAACAATACTTTCCTTCCTATATATACTAATATAGGTAAGAGATTTTTTTTGTTATCGGGAACTGTGCATTGTTGACAACTACCCAATTTGATCGCTGCTTTTTGTGGTTTTTTTTTTGACGTGGATTTAGACATGAGTTTTGAACAGGGACCCCCCAGTAGAGTTTGTTCATGGATGGCTGTCAACTGGTCACCATACAAAGTCGCTTGCCCACCGGTGTTACTGTGACTGACGGGGCTGGCAAGAGAAATTAAAAAAAATTTGTTATATAACCTGGAATAATACACGAATTATAAAGATATTGTGAAAAGAAATATTGGAAAGAGAGACCGGTTGATTGTTCATGACTAAATTAATAATGAAAAATGGATGACCAGTTTAAAAAGTAATATAAAACGAACAAAGTAACCCTTTCGTAATTATTTTGATAAAGTGACCATGAACCAGACCTCGATCGGACATTTTTATTGTCTGCTGAGGAATATAAGAAAAAAAATCAAACTAGAATAGGTATGCAAGACTTATTATGTAATAAATACGTTGTTGGTAAATTTTAAAGATGTAATTAGTTAATTAAGAAGTTAATTAATTACAGAGAGAGGATGGTCACAGCGGTGAGCTGTGTGGGAGAACGTTCCATTATTGTTTTGCAAAGCCTTCAGGGTTGTCCTGAAATAATAATCGTCTCGTATATTGAACCCAATTCAACAAGAAAAGGGAGAATTCTTGTTTTATTTTTATTTTATACCTTAATCCAATGACGTCCCATAACTAGAAAGTCTATGTTGTTTTTCTAAGTTAATGGTTTAAGTTGGACTCGATGAATTATTTTACATTTATTTTTATTTTCATTCTTTGTCTGAGTTGATTGGGTTGAAATTTATTTATGTCGTCTTCCCTTCAATGTTCACTGGGTTAGTAACTAGTGAAGATTTCCATTCTTGTCTTTGCTATAACATTTACTTCAATCAACTTACCCCTCTCTCGTTCTTCTCCCCCCATCCAAAGAAACACTTATTTCTGGGCTCGTTCTGGATGACAATCACATCAAGAGAACAAAAGCTGAACTACTAAACAAACCTTTACTTTTATATAAATAACGGGTGTTTCAAAGAGGACGCACTTCGAAGTTTAAGGGTTAATATTTTCTGCATAGGGAATATTTTTTTCCCCCAAATAACAGTTGGCACTACCGTACTCATTGTTGACCCATTGTGTATTACTGACATGTACTAGTGCTATCCCAGTATTCATTTGTGTCTGTAGTATCTGTATAAGTTCAAACATGTTTTTTTCAAAGGATGAACGTGTTTTTATTATTGAAAGTTTCAGGTTAATTTTGGTTAATTTTGTGTCTTATTATTAAATAAATAACTACAACAATAACTGTTTTTTCCCCCGCTTTTCGCGACCCGCCCCCAAGAAACGCCCTTTGACCCACCGGTTGAGAAAACTGATCTTGAGCATCGTTAAGGAAATTCCAAATCAGGCCATCAATTTTCAATTCGAAAAAACTATGATATACCTTCAGTATAAAATAAACCCACCGGGTTGGTCTAGAGGTCGCCAAAATCAGCTGTTCAACAGCTGATTTTCGGAGACGAAGGTTTCTGGTTCAAATCCTAGTAAAGGTAGTTACTTTTATACGGATTTGAATGCTAGACAGTGGTTGTGGGGGTACTTTGATGGTTGGGGTTCAATTAACCATACTCTCTCAGGAATGGTCGACCTGAGTCTGTACAAAACTACACCTCATTTACACGTCATACACATCATTCTCATCTCATTGGGTCATGGGGTTGTTTATTGTTCTGAATTGAACAGATTGCAATGTACACACATTAGGCATTAAAAAAAAATTATAAAATAAGCCACCGGTTGGTCTGGCGGTAGAATCGTCACAAAAGTCAACTGTTTCACAGATGATTTTGGGATTCCGTGGTTCAAATCCCAGTAAAGGATGTAGTTGTTTAGGTCAACAGCCGAAAGGGTGGTTTGAACCTCTAGAGGTTTTACTAAGAAACAACGAGGAGTGAAATGGTTTACTATTACCACAACTTACTGAGTTGGAAGAATAAGCTTATCAGCATATCAGGCGCTTTGAAAAGCACCTATTTCCACCCTGCAAATGACACCTTCACTTCATTCACCACAGGGTCTACCAGTATTACGAAATAGGAGATAACTGTGACAAGTACCTATCTTTTACACCTCTACCTCTTCTGATCTTAAATAGTTCAGTCATATAATTGGCTGACTATGTGATAAGAAACAGAACTATTTTTTGTAGCCCTGGAAGCAACAGATCGAGTGCAATTAATGTAACACTCCACCTGCCCGTTATGGGCAACAGTAAAGGATACTGATATGATTACTAGAGGGTAGTTAGGGGTGTACTTTGGTGGTGGGTATTCAAATAACTACACAGTCTCATTTACATGTCATACACGTCATCCTCATCTGATTGGGTGATGGGGTTGCTTATTATTCTCAATTGAACAGATTGCAACGTACACACATTAGGGATTAAAAAAAAAATTATAAATAAAGTAAAACCTCACTAATTCGGACTTCCCGATATTTCGGACTACTCCAAGAAGAGCAGGTTTTTTAATTTTTTTTAGAAATTTTTTAGTTCAAAATTAATAAAGTGCTACTTCAAAAAATAATAGCTTTTAATTGTCTAATAAAAATTGTTTCATCCTGTAATACATTATTGGTTACTCGGGTTACACAGAAAGTGTGTTATGAAAAAACTTACTAGGCCAACTGTACACAAATGAATGCTACCACATTTTGGATATCTTTCCTAAGGTCATTGCAGAAAACAGTGTAGCAAAGAATCACAGAAAAAAATAACAAGTGTTTTTTCTAAACAACCTTAAATGATCCCTGAGGATATTTGTTAACCCTCTACTTCAACAAGTGCCAAATAATCGGTACGTAAGTACAGTGTTTTAATTAAATATCATTTTACACTGGACATTTATTATTTAACAAATATTTTTACTGCCGTAAATATTTTTAATTCTATACTTTTAACTTTGTTGTTTTTCAATATACTGTACTGTAAATTCATTAAACATCGATATTTCAGACAAGTAACGTTTATTACTTTCTCATGCCTATATGAATATATAGGAAGAAAAGTATTGTTTTCATGTCGATTTTTCGAAATCGAGTTTTCACCGGATCTATACGTTTTCAGACCCCCTGAACCCAAAAAACATGTTTTTAGCGATTGGTCTGTGTGTGTGTGTATACAAAATATCTCAAGAACGGAACATCGTACGAACTTGAAACTTGAAACTTAAGATACATACACCTACCGGACCCGACACGAACATTTTCATCAAAATCGGTCAACCGGAAGTAGTAGTTTATTCGTGTAATTTTTCACTTTTTTGCGATTTTCTCAAAAACTGGTCCTACGATTTTTTTTTTAAATCAACTCATTTACTAAATTTTTTATTCTCTACAAGATAAGGTAGGCGCCATGTTTGCTGAAATTCTGGGTGAGGCTGTTTTTACGTAAAAACATTTTCTTTTTAAGATTGCGGCTTTGATATGCATTTTAGCGCAAAACGTTATATAATAAAAGTTGTAGAGAATTTAAAAACCTATAACTTTTATTTTTAACATTTTTTTGTATAACGCTTATTTTAGAAGTAATTAGCGATTTTCTGATTTTTTCACTGAATTTTCTCACGAAAACGTGTGAAAAATCGATTTTTTTTAAATTTCGGCCGTAGAATGCATTTTACGACAAAAGTGTATATAATAAATTTTATAGGAAATAAAAAGATCTACAACTTTTATTTACAGAATCTTTCACTACAGAGCCTAATTTAGCGTGAAAGAGTGATTTTCTGTATTTTTAAGCCAAACTGAGTTCGATTTTCATTTTGCGTCTTTCACTCATGATTAAAATAAGGTTATGTTTATTGAGGTTAGTTTTTTGTTTATTTTTGATGTTTTATTACTAATATTAGGTTTATTGTTAATTATTTATATTGGCAAGAGAAAGTTGTGCGAGTGTTTCACACCAGATTTTTCAATATACTGTACTGTAAATTCATTAAACATCGATATTTCAGACAAGTAACGTTTATTTTTTAATTTTAATTGCCTAAATTATTCAATTTTTAGATGTAAACAAATATTCGCGATAATTCGGACTTCACTTCCCCCCAATTAGTCCGAATTAGTGAGGTTTTACTGTACTTAGCAATGTAGGTAGAATCAGAGAAAACACTGTCAGCCTGATACAAATGAATCATAATACATTTAGCTATTACATACATTTATTACGTAAGCAAATACAGTATCAACTAAATAAGTAACATAGTTATCAAATAATTTCTTGATGAAGGTCACACACACGAATCCTTATTTAGAAAATCATATTATTAAAATGCTTCGACGTATCTTCCGAGCTACGTGTTCAACAAATTACAATATTATCATTATCATTATCATTGTCATTGGATTCTATTTATGAAATACTTCCGCTGTTATCATCGACTAAAAATCATCATCATTTCACTTTCTTTCAATTAAATCATTTGAATTTGAGAACTATTGATTAGAATAAGTTTCGTCCTAGTAACATTGAACTACATTTCAACAAAAATCTATTTTTTACTTTTTCTTGCCTAAATGAATATATAGGAAGGTAAGTATTGTTTTCATGTCGATTTTAAAAAATACACTCACTCTTCACCCCAATATACACGTAAACAGACCCCCTCAACCCACACAACAACTACTTCTTACCTATTGGTCTGTGTGTATGTGTGTGTGTGTGTGTGTGTGTGTGTGTGTGTGTGTGTGTGTGTGTGTGTGTGTGTGTGTGTGTGTGTGAACAGAACATCTCAAGAACGGAATATCGTACAAACTTGAAACTTAAGTTACATACCACTACCGGACCCGACATGAACATTTTCATCAAAATCGGTCAACCGGAAGTAGGCTAGTAGTTTATTCGTGTAATTTTTCACTTTTAACGATTTTCTCAAAAACTGGTCCTACGATTTCTTTTAAAATCGCCTGCTTTACTAAATTTTTTATTCTCTACTAGATAGAGTAGGCGCCATGTTTGCTGAAATTCTTGGTGAGGCTGTTTTTACGTAAAAAAGTGTTTTTTAAGATTACGGCTTTAATATGTATTATAGCGCAAAAATTTATACTATAAAAAATGTAGAGAATTTAAAATTCTATAACTTTTATTTCAAAAATGTTTTTGTATAACGGTTAGTTTAGCGATTTTCTGTTTGTTCTCACGAAAACGTGTGAAAAATCGATTTTTTTTAAGATTTCGGCTTTAATATGCATTTTATGACAAAAGTGTATATAATTAAATTTATAGATAATTAAAAGTTCTACAACTTTTATATAGAGCACTTTTCTCTACAGAGCCTAGTTTAGCGTGAAAGATTGATTTTCCGTATTTTTAAGGCAAACTGAGATCGATTTTCATTTTGCGTCTTTCATATATGATTAAAATTAGGTTATGTTTACTGAGGTTAGGTTTATTTCTAATGTTAGGTTTATTGTTAATTATTTGCACTGGCAAGAGAAAGTTGTGTGAGTGTTTCACACCAGATTTTTTAGAAAATCATATTATTAGAATGCTTCGACGTATCTTCCGAGCTACGTGTTTAACAAATTACAAAATTATCATTATCATTGAATTCTATTTATGAAATACTTCCGCTGTTATCATCGACTAAAAATCATCATCATCATCATTTCACTTTCTTTTCATTAAATCATTTGAAAGTGAGTTATTAGAATAAGTTTCGCCCTAGTAATACATTGAACTACATTTCAAAGCAAATATCTATTTTCGTTTTTCTTAGCTAAATATTTTATAAGATCTACGTTAAAAAATTGGTGTAAAACACACGACTTTCTCTTGCTAATGCAAATAATAAACAATGTAACCTAACATTAGTAATAAAACATTAGAAATAAACAAAAAACTAACCTCAAAAACATAACCTAATTTGATGATGATGAGTGAATGATGCAAAATGAAAACCAACCTTACTTTGGCTTAATGATAAGGAAAATCACTATTTCACGCTAAACTAGGCTGTATAGACAAACATGCTTAAAATAAAAGTTGTAGATCTTTTAATTTTCTTATAAATTTGATTGTTGTTGTTTAGGTCATCAGCCTGTAGGCTGGTTTGAACCTGTAGAGGTTTTACTAAGTAAAACGAGGAGTGAGGTGGTTTACCGTTGCCTTCCTCACTGAGTGGAAAAGTACGCTTATCAGCATACCGGGCCCTCTGAAAAGCACATATTTTCCACTCTGCAAATGACACCTTCACTTCATTCACCACAGGGTCTGGCTGTATAATGAAATTCATTATTTTCAGAGGAGATAACTGTGATTAGTGTCACAGTACACCTCTACCTCTTCTGTTCTTAAATGATTCAGTCATTTAATTGGCTGACCATGTGATAAGAAACAGAACTATTTATTTTATCCCTGCAATGAACAGATTGAGTGTAAATAATTTGACACTCCACCTGTCCGTCATGGGCAGATAAATTTGATTACATACTGGTAACGCGGTATAAGTTGACGATTGCGCCTATCATGCGGTGGGAGTGAGAGGACAGTATACTATCCATCCTACTTACATACGTGTAGACCAACGGTTCCCAAAGTGGGGGGGGGGCGCCCCCCCAAGGGAGGCGTAAAGACACGTCAAGGGGGGCGCGGGACTTCGAGATAGTTTTACCCTCCATAACGGATCCTTTCAGTGTCAACATAGACTTCCTGCCCGAATTACTTAAAAAACAAGTTTAAGAAATAAAAAATGGTTCTGCTGCGAAAAACGATTTCGATAAAATTGACAAAACATTACTTTGGGTTAAGTATTACCAAGTTTACCCCAGTATATATAACAGCAAGCGGCATTAATTTGTAATTATCTTTATCAAGCACCTATCTGTGCGAAAAAGTGTTTTCAGCACTTGTTACAATAAAAACAAAGCATTCAATGCAATGATGGTTTTATCAATGATTTACGTTGTGCACTTTCTAATAATCAACCTTTTTTTTTTAAAAAAAAAATGCGAGGTCATCCATCCACTGATTTATTTTTTCTCTTGTTAAAATTAAATCGCAACTTTTAATGCTACAAAAAATTTAAAAAATAAATGTATGGTTATTCAATGTAATACGTGATTTTTCATTGCCCAATAAAATTGTGTGAGGGGGCGTGAGAAGTTTTCTTTTTGGCAAAAGGGGGCGTAAAAGATAAAAGTTCGGGAACCGCTGCTGTAGACCAACCCCAAAGCATAAGACATGTACAAAACGTGTAACTCAAAATGTAACCACCACAACCACTTAAGTAATAAAATTCACTTCATGACCGGTTACACTGAATAAGTAAGGAGTAAAGTAATTATTTAAAGAAAGTAGTGAATTGTTTAAAATTCAATTGCAATTTAACATAACTTTACTGAAAATAATGATATATGAAAATCCTAAAAAAAAAATACAATAACATTTTGAAATTACCGTAAAACTAGTATTACTCTTGATAATAAGCTCGCATCGACGGAACTCACCGACTAACTAGTCTGTCACTACAAAATGTCAGAGTGGAGTAATTCAGTTTACTGGTGATGACCAAAAAGGATACTAAAAATAAACCGAAAATCAATAATGACCGCTAAATTAAGCGTTATACAAAGAAATATTTGCAATAAAAGTTGAGTGATGATGCCTACATAAGCCTTGGGCTTGTGCGTAGGTAATGATATGTGGTGATTTACAGATGAAAAAAATGCCAGACCTGACCGGGAATTGAACCCGGGATCGCGGCATAGTAGCCAGTTGGGCTGCCCACTACACCACGGGCCGGCCATACTTGGAATGAAAGATTTATTTTATACCTCACTGAAATAAACAGAATGTTTTAGTGAAAATGACTGACATTGAGTTTGAATCCACTCCCCTATAATTAATAAAAAAATTAACAACTAGGAGTGCACATTGAAGTGTGTATTTTTAAATATGTTAAATAATATGAGAAAACCAAAATGAAATAAAAATATATAAGAATAATTGATATACTGCATTTAATAGAGAAGCTTCAGTTTAGAACATTCCATGAGATTACAACTTAAAATACTAAACAGACATAAAGTCGCCTAAGGCCTATCAAAAATCTAGAAAAAGATTAAATTTTTGAGTTGCTTTCAAAAAAAGATAAAAAGATTATTATTATTATTATTATATTCTAGTACCATAAAACACGGAAAAAAGGGGTGGGAACATTATAATAAAATGCCTTTTAGCAAAATTCTTAAACAATAGAAATCATACATATACTTATATATTTTGAATCTGCGATATAACCATATTAAACTAATTTAAATCTAACAACAGGTTGTACAATTTCATTTTGATAATAATAAAATAACGAACATCAAGAAAACTTTACCATTCTAACAATTAATTTTTACTTTCCGTTGCCCTATTTGAATATATAGAAAGGAAAACATTGTTTTTATGTCGATTTTAAGAAATCGAGTTTTCATCGGATATGCACGTTTTCAGAACACCTCAAAACATGTTCACCCCCAACAAAACATGTTTTTAGCGATTGGTTTGTTTGTGTGTGTGTGTGTGTGTGTGTGTGTGTGTGTGTGTGTGTGTGTGTGTGTGTGTGTGTGTGTGTGAACAAAAAACGTGTGTGTGTGTGTGAACAAAAAACGAACATAAAAAAATTTTTACCATTCTATCAATTAAGTTTTACTTTCCCTTGCCCTATTTGAATATATAGGAAGGTAAATATTGCTTTCATGTCGATTTTAAGAAATCGAGTTTTCATCGGATATTCACGTTTTCAGAACACCTCAAAACATGTTCACCCCAACAAAACATTTTTTTAGCGATTGGTGTGTGTGTGTGCGCGCGCGCATTTGTAGGCCTATGTGTGTGTGTGTGTGTGTGTGTGTGTGTGTGTGTGTGTGTGTGTGTGTGTGTGTGTGTGTGTGTGTGAGAACAAAAAACGAACATCAAAAAAATTTTACCATTCTAACAATTAATTTTTACTTTCCGTTGCCCTATTTGAATAAATAGGAAGATAAATATTCTTTTCATTTCGATTTTAAGAAATCGAGTTTTCATCGGACATACACGTTTTCAGAACCCCCAAAACATGTTACTTACTTTACTTACTTACTTTATTCGGCTCTACAGTCCTGGGTGAACTTTGGCCACCTCTACATGTCGCCTCCAGACATCGCGCTCCTGGGCCCTCCTCCGCCAGTTTGACACTCTCAGCCTACGAAGATCATCCACCACGTCGTTCAGCCATCTTCTCCTTGGTCGTCCTCTTCCTCTTGTTCCAATCATCATTTCATACATCACTCGCAATGGGCCTCTCTCCTCACCCATTCTCACTACATGTCCCAACCATTCAATTCGTCTTGCCTTTATGGAACGTACTATATTTTCTCTTCCAATTGCTTCGTCAATCTCATTATTCCACCTAGCTCTCCAGTTTCCTCCATCGCATATTGGTCCCCATATCCTTCTGAACATCTTTCTTTCAAACGACCTCACCGCTCTCTCACCCAAAATATGTTCACCCCAACAAAACATGTTTTTAGCGATTGGTTTGTGTGTATGTGTGTGTGTGTGTGTGTGTGAATATCGTACGAAGTTGAAACTTGTAACCTAAGTTAAATACCACTAGAAGACGCGACACGGATATTTTCATCAAAATCGGTCAACCGAAAGTCGTAGTTTATTCGTGTAATTTTTCACTATTTTGCAATTTTCTCATAAATGGTTCCTACAATTTTTTTAAAAAATCGCCTCACTACATTTTTAACGTTCTGCAAGTTAGGGTAGGCGCCACGTCTGCTGAAATTCTTGGGGAGGCTATGCTCTCGTAGAAAAAAAATGTTTTTTTTAAGATGCCAGTCTTAATATGCATTTTACGACAAAAGTATATAATCAAATGTATAGGAAATTAAAATATTATTAATTATAGTTTTCATTTTTCATTATTCTTCTTTTTTTTGGTTTAACGTCCGACTGTTTTGCAATTACTGCTAATGCAGACGGTGAAGGATGAAATGATTTTTTTGTAAAGTATGAATATATGCTGTGCCTCAATGGGATTCACGCCAGATTTTTTAAATTTTTGTAGCTTTTATTTGTTATCGGGAACTATACTTTAATGACAACTATCCAATTTTATCGCTGTATTTTTGACGTGATTCGGCAAGAAATTTTTAAACAAGGACCCCAGTAGAACAGCTATCAGCTGGTGACCATACAAAGTCGCTAGCCTAACAAGCGTTGCTTAACAAAATTATTACCGTTTTTCTACCAGTTGACTGACTGGGCAAACCCGAAGGCATAACAAATAATTTTAAAAAGAAAACAAAAAGAAATAAACATACCCTGACATAAGGTAAGATATCAGTTTCATAATTATCAAAATAAATACAAACATTTGAAAAGCAGATGTAACTAAATGACCTTGTGAATCATTGAAAATAATAATTGTAAATTAATATTAGTTCTGGTTTATTCAATGTTGAAGGCTACGTTTGTTTATGTTTTTTTTCTAATTTTTAATATGTACAGCAAACTCGTTTATTCAGGTTTTGTAAGATTAGGTCGAATTCATATAAACTAAAATAATGGTTAATACGTACCAAAAATAGGTAGTATTAGGGATATACATTATTTATCTTAAAAATCTGCTGTGAAACACTCACACAACTTTCTCTTGCCAATGCAAATAATTTACAATATAATTTAACATTAGTAATAAAATATTAGAAATAAACAAAAAACTAACCTCAATAAACATAACCTTATTTTAATCATGAGTGAAACACTCAAAATGAAAATCAACCTCAGTCTGGCTTAAAAATACGGAAAATCACTATTTCACGCTAAACTAGGCTCTGTAGAGAAAAATACGTTAAATAAAAGTTGTAGATCTTTAAATTTCCTATAAATTTGGTTATATACACTTTTGTCGTAAAATGCATACTAAGGCCAAAATCTTAAAAAAATCGATTTTTCACACGTTTTCGTGAGAAAAACTCAGAAAATCGCTAATTACTGCTAAACTAAGCGTCATACAAAAAAATGTTTGAAACTGTAGGTTTTTAAATTCTCTACAACTTTTATTATATAAGTTTTTGCGCTAAAATTTATATTAAAGCCGTAATCTTAAAAAACAACGTTTTTACGTGAAAACAGCCTCACCGAGAATTTCAGCAAACATGGCGCCTACCCTATCTTGTAGAGAATAAAAAATTGAGTAAAATAGGCGATTTTAAAAAAAATCGTAGGACCAGTTTTTGAGAAAATCGCAAAAAACTGAAAAATTATACGAATAAACTACTACTTCCGGTTGACCGATTTTGATGAAAATGTTCGTGTCGCGTCCGGTAGTAGTATGTAACTTAAGTTTCAAGTTTCTAGTTCGTACGATGTTCCGTTCTTGAGATATTTTGTACACACACGTACAGACCAATCGCTAAAAACTTGTTTGTGTGGGTCGAGGTTATCTGTTTAAGAGTATATTCGGGTGAAGAGTGGGACATGAAAACAATACTTTCCTTCCTATATATTCATATAGGCAAGAGAAAGTAAAAACAGACTGTACTTTGTAAATTTGCTATTTTTAGGTACGTTTTTCATAGTATTGGTAAAAGATAGGGAAATTAAACTTTACACACTATAGGTCTCTTGCCTATATGAATATATAGGAAGGAAAGTATTGTTTTCATGTCCCACTCTTCACCCGAATATACTCTTAAACAGATAACCTCGACCCACACAAACAAGTTTTTAGCGATTGGTCTGTATGTGTGTGTACAAAATATCTCAAGAACGGAACATCGTACGAACTAGAAACTTGAAACGTAAGTTACATACTACTACCGGACGCGACACGAACATTTTCATCAAAATCGGTCAACCGGAAGTAGTAGTTTATTCGTATAATTTTTCAGTTTTTTGCGATTTTCTCAAAAACTGGTCCTACGATTTTTTTTAAAATCGCCTGGTTTACTCAATTTTTAATGCTCTACAAAATAGGGTATGGCGCCATCTTGGCTGAAATTCTTGGTAAGGGTGTTTTCACGTAAAAACTTTGTTTCTTTAAGATTACGGTTTTAATATGCATTTCAGCGCAAAAATGTATATAATAAAAGTTGTAGACAATTTTAAATCCTACAACTTTTATTTCAAACATTTTTTGTATAACGCTTAGTTTAGCGGTAATTTGCGATTTTCTGTTTTTTCTCACGAAAACGTGTGAAAAATCGATTTTGGGAACATTTCGGCCTTAGTACTCATTTTACGATAATAGTGTATTAAACCAAATTTATAGAAAATTAAACGATCTACAACTTTTATTTAAAACATTTTTCTCTACAAAGCCTAGTTTAGCGTGAAAGAGTGATTTTCCGTATTTTTAGCCAAACTGAGGTCGATTTTCATTTTGCGTCTTTCACTCATGATAAAAATAAGGTTATGTTTATTGAGGTTAGTTTTTTGTTTATTTCTAATGTTTTATTACCAATGTTAGGTTATATTGGTCATTATTTGCATTGGCAAGAGAAAGTTGTGTGAGTGCTTCACACCAGAGTTTTTTGATAAAATTGCTATTAAGTGAAAAATTGCACGACTAAACATCCTGTTAACCGATGTTGATGTTTTCGGGTAGTAAAATAAGTAGCCTCCTATCTGTACGTGATTAAATAACTCAATTTAAGATACAAAAACAAGTTTTTTAGTAATAATTTTTTACGTTAACGAAACAAATATTTATTTAATTAATTTATTATATAAATTAATTTTTCGTTAACTTTTCAATTTATATTTATAAAAATAGATAATACTACAATTAATAATAAACAAAATTACTGACTCGCATATCATTATATATATGTAAAAAAAAAACTATTTCATACAGATCGTGACTAGAAACGGACTTAATTTGCAAGTTTAAAAAAGAAGACGCCACCAATCTGGAATTATTCATCTGAAATCTTAACACTTGTATCAATGTTTATGATAATTACCATCACGTATTTTTTTAATGTGTAAATCATTTATTTTATAATTCCTAATGATAATAAAAATAAAATAATAAAATATAATTTTATCTGTATATAAAAATAAATGAAGTAACACTTTAAAAAAAAATAATCGGGGAACAAAATACCACCCTCTAAGATGTATTGAATCATACACGAATGTATTAAGATATAATTTATGTATCAGTACAGTATGGTTCTAAAATATTCTTTCAGAATAATCAGTTACGCCTGATATGTTTATTTTGAAGTAAAACAATTGGAATTACCACATATTTTTTTTTATTTTTTTATTCCTAATTTGTGTACGTTGCAATCTGTTCAATTTAGAACAATAAGCAACCCCATGACCCAATCAGATGAGGATGATGTGTATGACGTGTAAATGAGACTGTGTAGTCTTCTCCAGACAGAGTGAGAGAGTATGGTTAATTGAACCCCAACCATCAAAGTACACCGGTAACCACTGTCTAGTATTCAAATCCGTATAAAAGTAACTACCTTTACTAGGATTTGAACCAGGAACCTTTTGCCAATGCAAATAATTAACAATACCTTACGTTAGTAATAAAACATAAGAAATAAACAAAAAACTAACCTCAATAAACATAACCTAATTTTAATCATATATGAAAGACGCAAAATGAAAATCGATCTCAGTTTGTCTTAAAAATATGGAAAATCACTCTTTCACGCTAAACTAGGCTCTGTAGAGAAAAATGCTCTAAATAAAAGTTGTAGATCTTTTAATTTTCTATACATTCAATTATATACACTTTTGTCGTAAAATGCATACCAAGGCCGAAATCTTAAAAAAATCGATTTGTCACACGCTTTCGTGAGAAAAAACAGAAAATCGCTAATTACTGCTAAACTAAGCGGTATAAAAAAACAATTGTTGAAATAAAAGTTGTAGGGTTTTTAATTTTCTACAGATTTTATAATATATAATTTTTTGCGCTAAAATGCATATTAAAGCCGTAATCTTAAGAAAACAATGTTTTCACGTGAAAACCGCCTCACCAAGAATTTCAGCAAACATGGCGCCTACCCTATTTTGTAGAGGATAAAAAAATTTTATAAATCAGGCAATTTTGAAAAAAATCGTAGGAACAGTTTTTGAGAAAATCGCAATAAAGTGAAAAATTACACGAATAAACTACTACTTCCGGTTGACCGATTTTGATGAAAATGGTCGTGTCGGGTCCGGTAGTGGTAAGTAACTTAAGTTTCAAGTTTTACGTTCGTACGATGTTCTGTTCACACACAGACCAATCGCTAAAAACATGTTTGTGTGGGTTCAGGGGGTCTGAAAACGTGTAGATCCGGTGAAAACTCGATTTGTAAAAAATCGACATGAAAACAATACTTTCCTTCCTATATATTCATATAGGCAAGAGAAAGTAAAAAAGGCGATTCATTCGTAATTACAGTAAATCTAAAACATTTCTGGTTACGTAATTAAGCTATAGGCAAGATTATAGGTCATATATATTTCTTATAAGGTTTATGAAAAAAACATTTTCTCGGAATAAACTAAAGCTTACAAAATGTATGTGAAAACTGCACGGTAGTGAAATGTACGAGTAGTGTCTCACTGTTGAGGTTGCCAGCTTTGCAAATATTTCACTTCCCTTCCTCACAGCCCGTTGTTGTTTAGGTCATCAGCCAAAAGGCTGATTTGAACCTGTAGAGGTTTTACTAAATAAAAACGAGTGAGGTGGTTTACATTTGCCTTCCTCACTGAGTGGAAAAGTACACTTATCAATATGCCGGGCCCTCTGAAAAGCACTTATTTTCCACTCTGCAAATGACACCTTCACTTCATTCACCACAGGGTCTGGCTGTATAATGAAATTAATTACTTTCAGAGGAGATACTCTGATTAGTGTCTTTTACACCTTTACCTCTTATGTTGTTAAATGATTCAGTCATTTAATTGGGTGACCATGTGATAAGAAACACAACTATTTATTTTAGCCCTGCAACTAACAGATTGAGTGTAAATAATTTGACACTCCACCTGCAGTCTGTTGTGGGACATACGCAAAAGGCAACCTCGTGACTTCAGTATCTAGTATATGCGGTAGAACTACATGACCATAGATAGGCCTACCTCAAACAGAAAAATATTCAACTTTTAAATTAAAATAGTAATTCATAAAAATTAATCATGTGCGTTTAAATATTAACTATTTAATATGCAGAACGTTAAGATATGACGTCACACACATCTTTCCTTGTTCGTATCTTACAATAATAGAATTTACGTAATAGATCCAATTGCTAACAGCAACCATAATTTTATTAATGAAGCATAATTCCAAAAAAAAAATCGATGGTTAAAGTTTATAATTAAATTTACAAAACGAAGAATTTTTTACTCTAGAATATTATTACGCATTAAACAAATCATCCAAGATATTGTATCACGTTTGTTAGTTCAAAAATAAATAAATAAATAAATAAATACATAAATAAACGATTAGCATACATTAAAA
Organism: Catonia carolina; assembly: GCA_035578175.1. Classification (NCBI taxonomy): domain Eukaryota; kingdom Metazoa; phylum Arthropoda; class Insecta; order Hemiptera; family Achilidae; genus Catonia; species Catonia carolina. Next base: position 428,705 of record JAQMRL010000029.1, on the reverse strand, counting down.
TATTATAATAATAATTAAGTTAAAGCGTGCCAAAGAATTATTTAAAATTGTTTAATAATAATTCTAAAATGAAGAATTAGTAATGTTCATTTTATAAGGAATCCCTTCTTGTTTAAACGATGCGATGGATGATAATTAGGAATATATTCATTAGAAAGATGCGTCATTAGTTAGGAACTTCCAGTTTATGACGCATTATTAATATGTACGCATACATATATATTTTTTTTTATTCCTAATGTGTGTACGTTGCTATCTGTTCAATTGAGAACAATAAGCAACCCCATCACCCAATGGGATGAGGATGATATGTATGACGTGTAAATGAGGTGTAGTCTTGTACAGACTCAGGTCGACCATTCCTGAGAGAGTATGGTTATTTGAACCCCAACCATCAAAGTCTAGTATTCAAATCCGAATAAAAGTAACTACCTTTACTAGGATTTGAACCAGGAACCTTCATCTCCGAAAATCAGCTGTTACACTGCTGATTTTGGCGACGACTTTAACTCTAAACCAACCCGGTGGGTTAATAATAATTCTAAAATGAAGAATTAGTAATTTCCTATTCATTCTGTAAAGAATCCCTTCTTATTTAAACGATGCGATTAATGATAACCTAGCAGTATATTCATTAGAAAGATGCGTCATTAGTTAGGAACTTCCAGTTTATGACGCATTATTAATAATTAATACGTTTTTGAATGAATCCTCGATTGGCATGATTTCATATTTATATGTAGATTATTGTATGTTAATACTAAAATTCTGCTTTAAACGTATATTTTTGTACATGATTTAAGTAATTATAATAAAAAATGAGAAATTTGGTAGTTTGGAGGTAATAAAACCGAAGACCAGCAAAAAGAAAGCGAAAAAGAGACGAGAAAAGATGGCCGGTGCATTTCGAGGAACTCACCACTTGTAAAGGGTGTTTTTTTTTAGAGGTATAGAACTTTTAAGTTGGCAGTACTGATTTCCATGGCGGGCGTTTCGAAAACTGTTTTGTAATTTATGTTCAGTTTTGTTTGCCATTTTATAATGAATAGACTGACGCCTGAATAACGCTTGCAAATTGTGCAGATTTATTTTGAATAATATGGTTCGGTTCGTGAAACTTATTGCCCACTACGTCCGTTTTGAGATCGACATAATCGTCCATCAGAGCATTTTGTTCAGTGATGAAGCCCATTTTTGGTTGAATGGCTACGTGAATAAACAAAACAGCCGCATCTGGAGTGAAGGTAATCCTCGATATATTGCTGAGAAGCCTTTACATCCAGAAAAAGTGACTGTTTGGTGTGCTTTATGGGCTGGTGGAGTCATTGGTCCTTACTTCTTCAAAAATGATGCCGGGCAAAATGTTACAGTCAATGGTGACCGCTACAGAGCCATGATCAATGACATTTTTGTTCCTGAATTGAATCGCCTTAATGTTGGAGAGCTGTGGTTTCAACAAGATGGTGCAACATGTCACACAGCGCGTGCCGCAATCGATTTACTGAAGGAAACGTTTGGTGAACGCATAATTTCACGTTCTGGACCTGTAAATTGGCCTCCAAGGTCGTGCGATCTAACACCGCTGGACTATTTTCTGTGGGGGTATGTGAAGTCGCTAGTCTATGCCAATAAGCCACAGACAATTGACGATTTGGAAGGCAACATTGGCCAAATTATTACCAATATACGGCCCCAAATGCTGCAAAAAGAGGTCACAAATTGGACGTCTCGATTGGACCACGTCTGAGCCAGCCGCGGCGGCCACATGCCGGAAATTATTTTTAAATAAAAATAGCAAATAATTATCTTTAAAATAAAACCAATTCCACGTAAATTGTTCAATTATTCTGCGTTTTATTTCATTTTAAAGTTCTATACCTCTAAAAAAACACCCTATATAAGAACAAAACACTCTCCAAAAAAAACCAAGATCAGATATTACATTACTGTGATACCTGTTTCTCTATACACGAGTGAGTGCGCTGGAATTACCTTAAAAGCTGGTATAAGTGCCGGTCGCATTGGCGTAGTTGCGTTAGCAGTAATTGCAGAACAGTCGGACGTTAAACCAAAAAAAAAAAAAAATACTCTATAATAATTTGAGTTAAAAATAATAATACAATTTGCATATTTTTACTTTTTAGTAGCAAATCGAGTAAAACTAATTCAAAACTCCGCTTGACTGTTATGGGGAATAAGCATGATTATGATAAAAAAAAAAATCTGGTGTGAAACACTCACACAACTTTCTCTTGCCAATATAAATAATTAACAATAAACCTAACATTAGTAATAAAAAATTAGAAATAAACAAAAAACTAACCTCAACAAACATAACCTAATTTTAATCATGAGTGAAAGACGCAAAATGAAAATCAACCTCAGTTTGGCTTAGAAATACGGAAAATCACTCTTTCTCTCTAAACTAGGCTCTGTAGAGAAAAATGCTTTAAATAAAAGTTGTAGATCTTTTAATTTTCTATAAATTTTATTAAATACACTTTTGTCGTAAAATGCATTCTAAGACCGAAATCTTAAAAAAATCAATTTTTCTCACGTTTTCGTGAGAAAAAAAACAGAAAATCGCAAATTACCGCTAAACTAAGCGTTATACAAAAAAATGTTTGAAATAAAAGTTGTAGGTTTTTAAATTTTCTACAACTTTTATTATATAACGTTTTGCGATAAAATGCATATTAAAGCCGCAATCTTAAAAAGAAAATGTTTTTACGTAAAAACAGCCTCACGCAGAATTTCAGCAAACATGGCGCCTACCCTATCATGTAGAGAATAAAAAATTGAGTAAAATAGGCGATTTTAAAAAAAATCGTAGGACCAGTTTTTGAGAAAATCGCAAAAAACTGAAAAATTATACGAATAAACTACTACTTCCGGTTGACCGATTTTGATGAAAATGTTCGTGTCGGGTCCGGTAGTGATATGTAACTTAAGTTTCAAGTTTCAAGTTCGTACGATGTTCCGTTCTTGAGATATTCTGTTCACACACACACACACGCGCGCGTGCACACACACACACACACACACCAATCGCTAAAAACATGTTTTTTGGGTTCAGGGGGTCTGAAAACGTATAGATCCGGTGAAAACTCGATTTCGAAAAATCGACATGAAAACAATACTTTCCTTCCTGTATATTCATATAGGCAAGAGAAAGTAATAAAGAGGGTTACAAAAAGTAAATAAATAATAATTAAATAAAATACAATGATGACGATGATAAAACCGTTTTAAAAAGGCGGTCACATACAGTATATTATTACATAATAATAAAAACCGTGACATTGGTACAAGTATGTTATATGTTACATGGTATGTTAGCGAAACCATAAATATAATAATCTATATCACTGAATTAATAACAAGGTTTGGCATTTTAAAACCGCCATAAGCATCTTGTATAGGAACACGCCTTTACACAAGCAGTTCCGTTATAATATCGTAGGCAATTTTAATTCCGGACTCAACGTATAACATCTAATACACTTTTAAAACACTTCTCCGCCTCCGCCTATACACCTAAAAACAATCACACAACATTAATAAATTTAGAACAATGCGTGCAAAGACTAAATTTATTATTGCAATTTTTATTACATAGAAAAATAAATAAATATACCGTTTAAACTTCAATTCTCATATTAGCTTAGTTTACTTTTTAACTGAGTTATTCGTCTTACTTGACTCGATTCCAACTAAAATAATTAGTTGGTCATATTAAATCGTTAAACAGTTCAATGAACATTCCAATTGTTTTAATTAAAACAATTGTTTGAACTTAAATTCTTTGCGCATGCCATTTCTTTACCGAATACAATATCATACTTTTAAATTACATTACATTCCGATTGGTATTTTACAATATTAATAATTAATGTTGTCATATTTTAGGATGGGTTTATTTTATGAACCGTTGGAATTTTTAGGTAGGGCCTTAAAGAATTATAATTATGAGAATATAGTTACAGTTATTTTTTTACGAATACTTTTTTTTTATTTCTAATTTGTGTACGTTGCAATCTGTTCAATTGAGAACAATAAGCAACCCAATGACCCGATGAGATGAGGATGATGTGTATGACGTGTAAATGAAGTGTAGTCTTGTACAGGCCCAGGCCAACCATTCCTGAGAGAGTATAGTTAATTACACCCCAACCATCAAAGTACACCAACAACCACTGTCTAGCATTCAAATCCGAATAAAAGTAACTACCTTTACTAGGATTTGAACCAGGAAACTTCGTCTCCGAAAATCAGCTGTTAAACAGCTTACTTTGGCGACGACTTTACCTCTAGACCAACCCGGTGGGTTACGAATACTAATACCCTTTTTTTGAATTATTGCTCCTTTAGGAAAGTACAGAAATAATATTTATTGTTTTAATATAGTTTTTCTTTTTTCTTCTTCTTGGGTTAACGTCCGACTATTCTGCAATTACTGCTAATGCAGACGGTGAAGATGAAATGATTTTTGTGACGTATAAAAATATGCCGTGCCTGACCGGGATTCGAACCCAAGACCGAATGATGAGAGGCAAGCACGTTACCAACTACGCCAATGCGGCCGGCCAAGTTTTAGTTTTTTATATCTTATCGAGAGAATAAAATAATTTTACAATGGAACGCGTATTTTTACTGACTCTTGCCTATATGAATATATAGGAAGGTAAGTATTGTTTTCACGTCGATTTTCCGAAATCGAGTTAACACCGGATCTACACGTTTTTAGACCCCCGAACCCAAAAAACATGTTTTTAGCGATTGTTCTCTGTGTTTGTGTGTGTGTGAACAGAATATCTCAAAAACGGAACATCGTACGAACTTCAAACTTGAAACTTAAGTTACATTCCACTACCGGACCCGACACGAATATTTTCATCAAAATCGGTCAACCGGAAATGGTAGTTTAAACGTGTAATTTTTCACTTTTATGCGATTTTCTCAAAAACTGGTCCTACGATTTTTTTAAAAATCGCCGGATTTACTAAATTTTTTATGCTCTACAAGATAGGGTAGGCGCCATGTTTGCTGAAATTCTTGGTCAGGCTGTTATGAACCGTATAAAAAAAATTTAAAAAAATTTGTAATACAATATCATACTTATAAATTAGATTACATTCCGATCGGTACTTTACAATATTAATAATTATTAATGTTGTCATAATTATTTTAGGATGGGTTCATTTTATTAACCGTTGGAATTTTTAGGTAGGGCCTTAAAGAATTATAATTATAAGAATATAGTTACAGTTATTCTTTTACGAATACTAATATCCTCTTTTTGAATTATTGTTTCTTTAGGATGGTACAAAAATAATATTTATTGTTTTAAGTTAGTTTTCCATATCTTGTTGTTTAGGTGATCAGCCTGTAGGCTGGTTTGAACGTGTAGAGGCTTTACTAAGCAAAACGAGGAGTCAGGTGGTTTACCATTGCCACAACTCACTGAGTGGAAAAGTATGCTTATCAGCATGCCGGGCCCTCTGAAAAGCACATATTTTCCACTCTGCACATGACACCTTCACTTCATTCACCACAGGGTCCAACAGTGTAATGAAATTCATTACTTTCAAAGGAGATAACTGTGATTAGTGTCACCTAATACACCTCTACCTCTTCTGTTCTTAAACGATTCAGTCATTAAATTGGCTGACCATGTGATAAGAAACAGAACTATTTATTTTAGCCCTGCAACGAACAGATTGAGTGTAAATAATTTGACACTCTACCTGTCTGTTATGGGCAGTTCCATATCTTTTGAGAGAATAAAGTCATTTTACAATGGAACGCATATTTTTTTTTTGATAACCAGCACTCGAGGAGAGGAAATTTTAAAAAATTTTGTCAGTAAGACAAGGTGTAAGCCTAATTTTTTAACAATTTATTTTATTTAGTTAAATATAAATTTTAATAATTTATTACTAAACTTAGCTATATACGCAAAAACTCTTTTTCACGAAGAGTACTGACCGTGCACAGGAGAATAAATAAAAATTATTTTTAAAAAAATCATAAATAAAACTATAACTACTATAATTTCCTATTACATGCAGGTTGAGTGTAAAATTATTTGCACTCAATCTGGTTCTAGGGCTACATAAAAATTGGTCTGTTTCTTATCACATGGTCACGCAATTATTAAATGAGTGAATCATTTAAGAACAGAAGAGGTAGAGGTGTGTTAGGTGACACTAATCAAAGTTATCTCCTCTGAGAGTAATGAATTTCATTATACAGCCAGACCCAGTGGTGAATGAAGTGAAAGTGTCATTTGCAGGATGGAAAGAAGATGCTATTCAGAGGGCCCGGCATGCTGATAGGCATGCTTTTCCACTCAGTGAGAAAGGGGCAATGATATAGTTCGTTTGTTTTAGGAAGAAGCTTGTAAGGGGAGGGTGAGTAGGTAGAGTAGGGATAGTTTCAAAGGGGAAAGTGTTGTCTCCTTCTCACTTAATGGTCATTCCCTCTCTTTCTAACCGTGTACTATGTTGCAACTACGAGGTGCTTCCCCCAACACTAAACAGAACAGCTCAGCGGCACCCAGCGTTGGAGGGAGAGCTTCTGGCTACAACAAATGATCTGTACACAACTTGACTCCTCGTTTTACTTAGTAAACCCTGTAGAGGTTCAAGTCAACCTTTCGGCTAATCACTTAAACAACAATTATAGAGAGTAACAATACTGAGAAAATCTGGTGTGAAACACTCACACAACTTTCTCTTGCCAATGCAAATAATTAATAATAAACCTAACATTATTAATAAAATATTAGAAATAAACAAAAACTAACCTCAAAAACATAACCTTATTTTAATCATGAGTGAATGACGCAAAATGACAATCGAACTCAGTTTGGCTTAAAAATACGGAAAATCACGCTTTCACGCTAAACTAGGCTCTGTAGAGAAAAATGCTCTAAACAAAAGTTGTAGATCTTTTAATTTTCTATAAATTTAATTATATACACTTTTGTCGTAAAATGCATACTAAGACCGAAATGTTAAAAAAATCGATTTTTCTCAAGTTTTCGTGAGAATAAAAAACAGAAAATCGCAAATTACCGCTAAACTAAGCGTTATACAAAAAAATGTTTGAAATAAAAGTTGTAGAATTTTACATTCTCTACAACTTTTATTATATAACGTTTTGCGCTAAAATGCATATTAAAGCCGCAATCTTAAAAAAAATGTTTTCACGTAAAAACAGCCTTAAGCAGAATTTCAGCAAACATGGCGCCTACCCTATATTGTAGAGCATAAAAAATGTAGTAAACCAGTTGATTTTAAAAAAAATCGTAGGACTAGTTTTTGAGAAAATCGCAAAAAAGTGAAAAATTATACGAATAAACTACTACTTCCGGTTGACCGATTTTGATGAAAATGTTCGTGTCGGGTCCGGTAGTGGTGTGTAACTTAAGTTTCAAGTTTCAAGTTCGTACGATGTTCCGTTCTTGAGATATTTTGTATACACACACACACACGCACACACACACACACACACACACACACACACACACACACAGACCAATCGCTAAAAACATGTTTTTTGGGTTCAGGGGGTCTGAAAACGTATAGATCCGGTGGAAACTCGATTTCGAAAATCGACATGAAAACAGTAGGCTACTTTCCTTCCTATATATTCATATAGGCAAGAGAAAGTAAAAAAGTACTGCCTAATTAGGGTTCATCTTACCTTTATTTAACCATAGGTTGAACAATATTGGTGTAGGACTTTTTAAAAAATCTGGTGTAAAACCCTCATACAACTTTCTCTTGCCAGTGCAAATAATTAACAATAAACCTAACATTAGTAATAAAACATTAGAAATAAACAAACCTCAATAAATATAACCTAATTTTAATCATGAGTGAAAGACGCAAAATGAAAATCAACCTCAGTTTGGCTTAAAAATACGGAAAATTACTCTTTCACGCTAGCTAAACTAGGCTCTAAAAACAAAGTAATAACGCTCTAAATAAAAGTTTTAGATCTTGTAATTTCCTATAAATTTTATTATATAGACCTACACTTTTGCCGTAAAATGCATAATAAGGCTCAAATCTTTGAAAAATCGATTTTGTTACACGATTTCGTGAAAAAAAAAACAGAAAATCGCTAATTACCGCTAAACTACGCGTTATACAAAAAAATGTTTGAAATAAAAATTGTAGAATTTTAAATTCTCTACAACTTCTTTTACTGGTACATTTTTGCACTAAAATGTATATTTAAGTCGCAATTTTTAAAAAACAATTTGTTTACGAGAAAACAACCTCTCCAAGAATTTCAGCAAAAATGGCGCCTACCTTATCTTGTAGAGAATAAAAAATTTAGTAAATGTAGGAGATTTAAAAAAAAAATCGTATAAGCCGTTTTTAAGAAAATCGCAAAAAAAATGAAAAAATTACACGAATTAACTACTACTTCCGGTTGCCCGAATTTGATGTGAATGTTCGTGTCGGGTCCGGTAGTCGTATGTAACTAAAGTTTTAAAAGTTTCAAGTTCGTAAGATGTTCCGTTCTTGAGATATTCTGTATACACTCACACAGAGCAATCGCTAAAAACATGTTTTTTGGTTCAGGGGGTCTGAAAACGCGTAGATCCGGTGGAAACTCGATTTCGAAAATCGACATGAAAACAATACTTTCCTATATATTCATATAGGCAAAACAAAGTAAAAATTTTTTTACCGTTAAAATACTATATGATTACAAACGAAATATCCACACAATGTGACAAATATTATGCCCCTTGGGAGGGGAATAAGAGGAACGACCTGTTTTGTTATTTTAACCGTATCCAAAAAAAAAAAAAAACACTCCTACACTATATTTTATTACATCAGAATAATTTATAGATAAAGTTGGAGAAAATCAGGAAATGACTTATTTTAAGAAAACTAAATACCTAAATTGAAATCGATTAATCCATAAACCGATTAAAATGTAAATAATTTTTAAGAATTAGTTATGAAATACTCTAGAAAACTTGTATGTAAAGTGGAATAAACGGGTAAAATTCGTGATTCAGTTAAAACAGAAGAGAAAAATGATAAAATTTTTATATTGACCTTGCGGTAGTAGATATTATTATCATGTTAAGGTCGACATTGCTGAAAAGGTCATGAGGTCATCATCGGTGGGCGGTTGAAGAAACAACTTATGACCTCAAGCAAGAGTAAGCCTGTAGCCTGTAGCCTGTAGTCGGTCCAAGAGATCAGGTAGTATTTTGTCACGAGTTTAGGCCATTCATATACAGCTACACAAACGCCTGTATACACAATATGCTTCTCTTTGTTGAATTTTATTTCCACATACAGTCAATTCCCGATTATCCGAGCACGTCGGATGAAATTTTTTTTCATTCGTTTTACGTTCGCTTGCCTATATAAATGTTAGGAAGGAAAGTATTGTTTTCATGTCGATTTTTCGTAATCGAGTTTTCACCGGATCTACAAGTTTTCAAACCCCCTGAACCCAAAAAACATGTTTTTAGCGATTGGTCTGTGTGTGTGTGTTATCCGCGCACGTCGGATGACATTTTTTTCATTCGTTTTACGTTCGCTTGCCTATATGAATATATAGGAAGAAAAGTATTGTTTTCATGTCGATTTTTTAAAATCGAGTTTTCACCGGATCTATACGTTGTCAGACCCCCTGAACCCATAAAACATGTTTTTAGCAATAATTGGTCTGTGTGTGTGTGTGTGAACAGAATATCTCAGGAACGGAACATCGTACATACTTAAAACTTAGAACTTAAGCTACATACCACTACCGAACCCGACACGAACATTTTCATCAAAATCGGTCAACCGGAAGTAGTAGTTTATTCGTATAATTTTTCACTTTTTTGCGATTTTCTCAAAAACTGTTCCTACGATTTTTTCTAAAATCGCCTGGTTTACTACATTTTTTATGCTCTACAAGATAGGGTAGGCGCCATGTTTGCTGAAATTCTGCGTGAGGCTGTTTTTACGTAAAAACATTTTCTTTTTAAGATTGCGGCTTTAATATGCATTTTAGCGCAAAACGTTATATAATAAAAGTTGTAGAGAATGTAAAATTCTACAACTTTTATTTCAAACATTTTTTTGTAAAACGCTTAGTTTAGCGGTAATTTGCGATTTTCTGTTTTTTCTCACGAAAACGTGTGAAAAATCGATTTTTTAAAGATTTTGGCCTTAGAACGCATTTTACGACAAAAGTATATATAATAAAATTTATAGGAAATTGAAAGATCTACAACTTTTATTTAATACATTTTTCTCTACAGAGCCTAGTTTAGCGTGAAATAGTGATTTTCCGTTTTTTTTTAAGCCAAATTGAGTTCGATTTTCATTTTGCGTCATTCACTCATGATTAAAATAAGGTTATGTTTTTGAGGTTAGTTTTTGTTTATTTCTAATATTTTATTACGTAATAATGTTAGGTTTATTATTAATTATTTTCATTGGCAAGAGAAAGTTGTGTGAGTGTTTCACACCAGATTTTTGAACTTAATTTCCACATATAAATTTAGTTAAAGCTAGTTTACAATCTAGCAAATGTTTAGTAATGATATAATTATAAACAATGAGACGCTTATCTCAATCTATTCGAAATTTAATCATAATTTAGTGTTAGTTTTTTTTACGTACACTAAAATTTATGGATCTTACAACATGTGTTATTAAAATTCAAAATCTATTCGTATATTAACTTCCGATACATTATTACTTCATTTGTGAATTCATCGTTGCATAGTTAAAATATTTTCATTTTAATATAAATATTAAAATTTGAAATTTAAAAGGAAATTGATGTAAACTTTTTGTACATATATATATATATATATATATATGTATACATCTGCCCATAACAGACAGGTGGAGAGTCAAATTATTTACTCTCAATCTGTCCTTGCTGGGCTAAAATAAATAGTTCTGTTTCTTTTCACACATGGTCAGCCAATTAAATGACTGAATCATTTAAGAACAGAAGAGGTAGAGGTGTAAAAGACAATAATCAGAGTTATCTTCTCTGAAAGTAATGAATTTCATTATACAGCCAGACCATGTGGTGAATGAAGTGAAAGTGTTATTTGCAGAGTGGAAAATATGTGCTTTTCAAAGGGCCTGGCATGCTGATAAGTGTACTTTTCCACTCAGTGAGTAAGCGGCAAAGGTAAACCACTTCACTCCTCGATTTACTTAGTAAAACCTCTACAGGTTCAAACCAGCCTTTTGCCTGATGACATAAACAACAACAACAACAAGATATGGTAGGCGCCATGTCTGCTGAAATTCTTGGGGAGGTTGTGCTCTCGTAGAAAACAAATGTTTCTTTAAGATTACGGGATCAACGGACAGCGAAAAGAGAAGAACTTCATTGAACGTAAAACTGAGGACGTGACGTACAAAAAGAGCTTCCAGAAACGTCTAAAGTCAATCTCACGCAGTCTAAAATTAGCTCTATACGAAAAAAAATATTTATTTTATAAAGATAAATCCACCGGGTTGGTCTAATGGTAAAGTCACCGCCAAGAGTCAGCTGTTTAACAGCTGATTTTCAGAAACGAATTATCTGCGGTTCAACTCCTAGTAAAGGTAGTTACTTTTATACGGATTTGAATACTAGACAGTGGTTGTGGGTGTACTTTGATGGTTGGGGTTCAATTAACAATACGCTTTCAGGAATGGTCAGCCCGAGTCTGCACAAGACTACACCTCATTTACACGTCATACGTATCATCCAAATCTTTTTTTTTGTGCTCGCCTTTTATCATGCGGTCTTGGGTTCGAATCCCATCCAGGCGCGGCATATTTTCATACATTACAAAAAATCATTTTATTCTTCACCGTCTACATTAGCAGTAATTGCAGAACAGTCGGACGTTAAATAAATAAAAAATAAGCAAAAACAAAAAAAAAATTCTCCTCTGAATGGGTCATGGGATTGTTTATTATTATTTTTTTTCAATTCCTAGTGTGAGTACGTTGCAATCTGTTCAATTGAGGACAATAAGCAACCCCATGACCCAATGAGATGAGGATGATGTGTATGACGTGTAAATGAGGTGTAGTCTTGTACAGACCCAGGCCGACCATTCCTGAGAGATTATGGTTAATTAAACCCAGACCATCAAAGTACACCGGTAACCACTGTCTAGCAGTCAAATCCGTATAAAAGTAACTACCTTTACTAGGATTTGAACCAGGAACCTTCGTCTCCGAAAATCAGCTGTTAAACAGCTGATTTTGGCGACGACTTTACCTCTAGACCAACCCGGTGGGTTACAAGAAATACTTTTTACTTTCTCTTGCCTATATGAATATATAGGAAGGAAAGTATTGTTTTCATGTCGATTTTTCGAAATCGAGTTTTCACCGGATCTATACGTTTTCAGACCCCCTGAACCCAAAAAACATGTTTTTAGCGATTGGTGTGTGTGTGTGTCTGTGTGTGTGTGTGTGAACAGAATATCTCAAGAACGGAACATCGTACGAACTTGAAACTTGAAACTTAAGTTACATACCACTACCGGACGCGACACGAACATTTTCATCAAAATCGGTGAACCGGAAGTAGTAGTTTATTCGTATAATTTTTCACTTTTTTGCGATTTTCTCAAAAACTGGTCCTACGATTTTTTTTAAAATCGCCTATTTTACTCAATTTTTTATTCTCTACAAGATAGGGTAGGCGCCATGTTTGCTGAAATTCTCGGTGAGGCTGTTTTCACGTAAAAACGTTGTTTTTTTAAGATTACGGCTTTAATATAAATTTCAGCGCAAAAACTTATATAATAAAAGTTGTAGAGAATTTAAAAACCTACAACTTCTGTTTCAAACATTTTTTTGTATAACGCTTAGTTTAGCGGTAATTTGCGATTTTCTGTTTTTTTTCTCACGAAAACGTGAGAAAAATCGATTTTTTTAACATTTCGGTCTTAGTATGCATTTTACGACAAAAGTGTATATAATTAAATTTATAGAAAATTAAAAGATCTACAACTTTTGTTTAGAGCATTTTTCTCTACAGAGCCTAGTTTAGCGTGAAAGCGTGATTTTCCGTATTTTTAAGCCAAACTGAGTTCGATTGTCATTTTGCGTCATTCACTCATGATTAAAATAAGGTTATGTTTTTGAGGTTAGTTTTTGTTCATTTCTAATGTTTTAATACTAATGTTAGGTTTATTGTTAATTATTTGCATTGGCAAGAGAAAGTTGTGTGAGTGTTTCACACCAGATTTTTTCTTTTTAATTCCTAATGTGTGTACGTTGCAATCAGTTCAATTGAGAACAATAAGCAATGAGATGACCCAATGAGATGAGGATGATGTGTATGACGTGTAAATGAGACTGTTTAGTCTTCTACAGACACACTCACAGAGTATGGTTAATTGAACCCAACCATCAAAGTACACCGGTAACCACTGTCTAGTATCCAAATCCGTATAAAAGTAACTACCTTTACTAGGATTTGAACCATTATTCTTAAATTGAACATATTCTAACGTACACACATTAAAGTTAAAAAAAATAAAAATAATGATAAATTTTTTAAGTCGAAACAAAAGAAAATATAATAATTGGTGAAGTTTACTCAAGTATAAAAATATGTTTATATGTAAAAATATGTTTATAAAAATATGTTGCTCGCCTCTCATCATGCGGTCTTGGGTTCAAATCCCATTCAGGTACGGCATATTTTCATACGTTACAAAAATCATTTCATCCTTCACCGTCTGCATTAGCAGCAATTACAGAACAGTCAGACGTTAAACAAAAAAAAAAGAAGAAAATCCGCACCTGAATGGGTCATGGGGTTGTTTATTATTCTTAAATTAAACAAATTCTAACGTAAACAGATTAGGGTTAAAAAAAATAAAAAGATAAATTTTTTATTCAAGTCGAAACAAAAGAAAATATAATAATCGGTGAAGTTAACTCAAGTATAAAAATATGTTTATACGTATATTTTTTTGACCACATCCTATTGCTTAAACTACTTAATTCATGTACAAAACAGAGATCATGTTTAAACAATAAAACTATCTTACAGGCACAATAATTATTACACAGAATTTCTTTTTAATTGTTTGCTTCTCCTGTATCGGATACCTAGTGCGTTACTCACTCACAAAGAGGTTTTTAATAACCCAACTAAAACCATTAAGTTAATTCAACAAAATATTCGTACACAAATAAAAGACAGTAGAGTAAGTGTGTAGTTAGTTGATTACGTACAACATGGGTTACAACATGACTCCTCCAGAGTTAGGTGAGGTAATCGTTTCTTTTCTTTTTCTTTTAACGCCTTCCACAAGAGTATTGTTTGTCTCCCGGAAGGATCTACAGTCTCCTATCTTGGTGACCCTCATCTACAAAACTGAGACCTCCATCGACCTTCTCTTATAATTTCCCATACTTTCAACTCTCTCTCTCTCTCTCTCTCTCTCTCTCTCTCTCTCTCTCTCTCTCTCTCTCTCTCTCTCTCTCTCTCTCTCTCTCTCTCTCTCTCACACACACACACACGCGCACGCACACACACACACACACACACACATACTCACTCACTCACTCACTCACTCACTCATTCTCTCTCTGCCGGCCGCATTGGCGTAGTTGGTAACGTGCTCGCCTCTCGTCATGCGGTCTTGGGTTCGAATCCCACGGCATATTTTCATACGTTACAAAATATCATTTCATCCTTCATCGTCTGCATTAGCAGTAATAGCAGAACAGTCGGACGTTAAACAAAAAAAAATTACTAACTCTCTCTCTCTCTCTCACACACACTCTCTCTCTCCCTCCCTCTACCTATCTCTCATTATCTCTCTCACACATTCCTTCCCTATTCCTCTCTCTCTCCTCCCTCCCACTACCTATCTCTCACACACTCTCTCTCCCTCTCCCTCCCTCTACGTATCTGTCTCTCACACATTCCCTCCCTCTTCCTCTCTCTCTATCCCTGCCTCTACCAATCTCTTTCTATCTCTCTCACACTCCCCCTCACTCTCTCTCACCCTCTCCCTATCTCTCTCTCTCAGACATTCCCTCCCTCTACCTATCTCTCACACTCCCCCTCACTCTCTCTCACACACACTATCCCTCCCTCTCCCTCCCTCTACCTATCTCTCTCTCACACATTCCCTCCCTCTTCCTCTCTCTCCCCCTCCCTATACCTATCTCTCTCTCTCACACACTCCCCCTTACTCTCTCTCACACACACTATCCCTCCCTCTACCTATCTCTCTCTCACACATTCCCTCCCTCTTCCTCTCTCTCTATCCCTCCCTCTACCAATCTCGTTCTATCTCTCACACACACTCCCCCTCACTCTCTCTCACCCTCTCCCTATCTCTCTCTCAGACATTCCCTCCCTCTACCTATCTCTCACACTCCCCCTCATTCTCTCTTACACACACTCTCCCTCCCTCTCCCTCTCTCTCTCCCTCCCTCTACCTATCTCTCTCTCTCCCACACATTCCCCCTCACTCTCTCTCACACACTCCCCCTTACTCACTCTCACACACACTCTCCCTCCCTCGCCCTCTCTCTCTCTCACACATTCCCTCCCTCTTCCTCTCTCTCTCCCTCCCTCTACCTATCTCTCTCTATCTCTCTCTCCCACACACTCCCCCTCACTCTCTCTCATACACTCTCTCCCTCTCCCTTCCTCTACCTATCTTTCTCTCACACATTTCCTCCCTCTTCCTCTACCTATCTCACACTATCTCTCTCACACACTCCCTCCCACTTCCTCTTTCTCTCTCTTTTACTCAACCAGACATCAATAACTACAATTTTGTTTAAATTTTTATTTATTTTTTATCCCTAATGTGTGTACATTGCAATCTGTTCAATTCTGAATAATAAACAACTGTTTGCCCATAAATAAGCACGTGGAGTGTTAAATTATTTGCACTCGATCTGGTGGTTCCAAGGCTTCAAAAATAGTTTTGTTTCTTATCACATGGTCACCCAATTATATGAGACTGAAGCATTTAACAACAGAAGAGGTAAAGGTGTAAAAGACACTAGTCACAGTGATCTCCTATTTCGTAATACTGGTAGACCCCCTCTGGTGGTGAATGAAGTGAAGATGTTATTCGCAGGGTGGAGAATAGATGCTTTTCAAAGGTTATGTAGCTAAAATTGCCCTTATCCTACCTGTTCGCTGAGAAAATTCAAAACACTAGCATTTCGGCTTTTAGGGCTTGCTGTTTTCATGTTTTTATTTACTACGGTTTTTTTCGTAAATGATTATTGACAAAATGTTAAATATACATATAGAGTCACGAAGAATTTATTAAATTTTAGATCGGGGTCATATGGTGATTGCTACCCCAAAAATTTTTGGAATACAAATAATCTTTTAACGGTATGTTATTTAGCGAAGAAAATTACATAAAAAATTGGTAACCCGAAAATTTTCAGGCCATAATCGCAGGTCGCATGAGAAAACGAAAAAACTCAAAGTATTATACTCGTACATTCAAACCTCAACATTCAAAGTTGAAATTTTGAAACTTTTAACATTAACCTAAAACTTCAAACCCCTTCAAATTTTAAATTTTGAAACTTCAAACTTCATCTTTAAACTTTCATATGTTCAAGTCTGCCCATAACAGACAGGTGGAGTGTCAAATTATTTACACTCAATCTGTTCGTTGCAGGGCTAAAATAAATAGTTCTGTTTCTTATCACATGGTCAGCCAATTAAATAAATGAATCATTTAAGAACAGAAGAGGTAGAGGTGTACTGTGACACTAATCACAGTTATCTCCTCTGAAAGTAATGTATTTCATTATACAGCCAGACCCTGTGGTGAATGAAGTGAAGGTGTCATTTGCAGGGTGGAAAATATGTGCTTTTCAGAGGGCCCGGCAAGCTGATAAGCGTATTTTTCCACTCAGTGAGTTGTGGCAATGGTAAACCAGCTCACACCTCGTTTTACTTTGTATAACCTCTACAGGTTCAAACCAGCTTTTCGGCTGATGACCTAAACAACATGTTCAAATATCAAAATATTGTGATCCACCCCAACCCCTTTGGCGGCCGAACTTCACCTTCTGGCATATGGTTCTGATCCACTTATGAATTCTGATCCACCTACCCCTCTGAGGCCGAGAAACGTAAGCGGCACGTCTATTTATTATAAGTGTAAAGTTTAACGTGTGTAGAATGTGCGATACGTCCGGCCTATTTTTTTTTTTGCAATCCATAATGTGTGCACGTTGCAATCTGTTCAATTTAGAACAATAAGCCAATAAGAACCAATGAGATGAGGATGATGTGTATGACGTGCAAATGAGGTGTAGTCTTCTACAGACACTCTCACAGATTATGGTTAATTAAACCCCAACCATCAAAGTACACCGGTAACCACTGTCTAGTATTCAAATCCGTATAAAAGTAACTACTTTTACTAGGATTTGAACCAGGAACCTTCATCTCCAAAAATCAGCTGTTAAATAGCTGATTTTGGCGACGACTTTACCTCTAGACCAACCCGGTGGGTTCGTCCGGCATATTAACCCTTTCAATCCCAAATTTTATAACTTTACACAAACAAATATGTGTACATTGTTTCATACACTTTACTGACATTTAAGTGAAATAAAATAACTTTTAGACCTTCAGCCTTTTTGATGGCGGGACAGAAAAGTGTGACACATATGTCACATTGGGCTTGATGGTATCAAAGTTCCCAACAATATGTGCAGGCTTCCTAAACAATATTCTCTTGCTTAGATTTGTAGCAACAAAAAAAAATTAAAGATGATTTTAATATCAAAGCATTATTTAAAACTTAAAAAATATTACAATTCAAAAATATTGGTAAAATGGACAAAATCAGTATTTACAGCCTAAAAAAATATATTTGTATGTACATTAACATACTCGAAGAAATGCTACTTTATTTTCGTAAATGAACACGAATAATTAAAACTAAAATTAACTTTAAAAAGAAACTAATGGTCGCGTCCGTGGCGTAGTGGTCATCATCTCACACTGCAAAGCGGAGGTCTCAGGTTCGATTCCTGGCTAGGGAATAGAAAATTATTACACATCCAGCGTTCTTTAATCAAAAGTAGTCGCTAACTATTAAAGATTTTATATTTGTTATTTCACTCCAATGTGACTTCTATGTCGCAATGGGTAAGAAAGAGTTAATTAAAAAATAGCAACCTCTTCGTGGGACAACCGGTATATCAACGACTACCGACAGGTAGTATTCGATGAATAAATAATTTGTCTAAAACAATTTAACGCACACAAATTAAAAGGACTACGGAAAACGATACCGCCAAAAACATCTCATTAGTAATAAAAAAAAATACTATTAATCAGAATGATAAGCAGAAATTAAAATAAAAATTTTAATTAAAGATGTAGAAAAGAGGTGAGGAATCAGAAGAGTAACTTGAAAGACTCCCGACAGTTTAATTTCAATAAAAATCTGGTGTGAAACACTCACACAACTTTCTCTTGCCAATGCAAATAATTAACAATAAACCTAACATTATTAATAAAACATTAGAAATAAACAAAAAAACTAATTTCAACAAATATAACCTAATTTTAATCATGAGTGAAATAAAATCAACCTCAGTTTAGCGTAAAAATACGGAAAATCACTCTTTCACGCTAAACTATGCTCTGTAGAGAAAAATGCTTTAAATAAAAGTTGTAGATCTTTAAATTTCCTATAAACTTGATTATATACACTTTTGTCGTAAAATGCATTCTAAGGCCGAAATCTTAAAAAAAATCGATTTTTCACACGTTTTAGTGAGAAAAAACAGAAAATCGCTAATTACCGCTTAACTAAGCGTTATACAAAAAAATGTTTGAAATAAAAGTTGTAGAATTTTAAATTCTCCACATTTTTTATTAATATACATTTTTGCGCTGAAATGCATATTAAAGACGCAATCTTAAAAAAACAATTTATTTACACGAAAACAGCCTCACTGAGAATTTCAGCAAATATGACGCCTACCCTATCTTGTAGAGCATAAAAAATTAAGTAAATTAGGCGTACAATCTAATGCACACAAATTAAAAGGACTACGGAAAACGATGCCGCCAAAAACATCTCATTAGCAATAAAAAAAATTACTATTAATCAGAATGATAAGCAGAAATTAAAATAAAAATTATAATTAAAGATGTAGAAAAGAGGTGAAGAATCAGAAGAGTAACTTGAAAGACTCCCGACAGTTTGATTTCAATAAAAATGAATTAATAAATTAACAATGAATAAATTAAATTTACAGGGTCATTATGCTTATTGTTTCTTCAATTTATTTATTTCTTTTTACAATATCATTTCTTTAAATAGATCAAACTTACAAATATATTATTTTTTCCTTTTGTTGTAACGTGCGTCTATTTTTAGAAACTAGTTCATATTTCCTCAAATAATTTACAGCTATTTTCTTATTTACATTAACAAGAATAGTTTTTACTTTCTCTAGATTACATGAATATATAAGAAGGAAAATATTGTTTTCATGTCGATTTTTCGAAATCGAGTTTTCACCGGATCTACACGTTTTCAGACCCTCTGAACCCCAAAAACATGTTTTTAGCGATCGGTCTGTGTGCGTGTCTGTGTGTGTGTGTGTGTGTGTGTGCGTGCGTGCGTGCGTGCGTGCGTGTGTGTGTGTGTGTGTGTGTGCGCGTGAACAGAATATCTCAAGAACAGAACACCTTACGAACTTGAAACTTAAGTTACATACCACTACCGGACCCGACACGAACATTTTCATCAAAATCGGTCAACCGAAAGTAGTAGTTTATTCGTGTAATTTTTCACTTTTTTGCGATTTTCTCAAAAACTGGTCCTACGATTTTTTTTAAATCACCTGGTTTACTCAATTTTTTATTCTCTACACGATAGGGTAGGCACCGTGTTTGCTGAAATTCTTGGTGAGGCTGTTTTCACGTAAAAAAGTGGTTTTTAAGATTACGGCTTTAATATGAATTATAGCACAAAAATTTATATCATGAAAAATGTAGAGAATTATAAATTCTACAACTTTTAATTCAAACATTTTTTTGTATAACGCTTAGTTTAGCGGTAATTAGCAATCTTCTGTTTTTTTTTCACGAAAACGTGTGAAAAATCTATTTTTTTAAGATTTCGGCCTTTGTTATGCATTTTACGATAAAAAAACTTATAACCAAATTTATAGGATATTAAAGGATCTGCAACTTTTATTAAGAGCATTTTACTCTACAAAGCCTAGTTTAGCGTGAAAGAGTAATTTTCCGTGTTTTTAAGGCAAACTGAGATCAATTTTCATTTTGCGTCTTTCATATATGATAAAAATAAGGTTATGTTTATTGAGGTTAGTTTTTTGTTTATTTCTAATGTTTTATTACTAATTTTAAGTTTATTGTTAATTATTTGCATTGGCAAGATAAAGTTGTGTGAGCGTTACACACCAGATTTTTGCTTTTGTTGTAACGTGCGTGCGTCTATTTTTAGAAACTAGTTCATATTTCCTCAAATAATTTACTATTATTTTCTTATTTACTTTAACAAGAATAGTTTTTTTATAACAATGATATTTAAATGGAGGCACCCACAATTTTGTCATTTTTAAGAAGGGCGACAAGTATTTATTGTTCGAATCAGAATTACACCATTCAATAAAATTGTGCGTGGGCAGTAATATATGACTACCAAAATATTTACAACATTTTAAATGAATGTTACAAAGTATGTAAGCTACTTCTTACAAAATCCAAACAAAATATTCATGTTATTTATTATTCCCAAATAAGAATTTTAGAATAACTTATGTAGCACAATTTTAATTTTCACCAACAAACCGCCGTTCGTTTCGCTGCACGTTAAATTAAATTTTAAGCGTTTTAACTTCTAAGGATAATATCCGCCGTAATTAGGTCGAGTTTTCCCCTAATTCAATTTAATATTTTACCAAAATCAGTCCTGGGTGGTTTCATATTTTTAGGTCTAATATTTCAAGGGCCGGATTACTGGAAGTGCCGGACTACTGCACGGCCAGACTACCGAGATTTTACTGTATATGAATAGTTTAGTTGTCGATATTACAGTATTCTGTAGTCGGGTTGTTATGAAATTACCCCCCCCCCCCGCCGCCTATTGGCCTTGACATAGGTTGGCTAAAGCGAGCAACTTCAAATGAAATGAAAGTCGTCGCCAAAATCAGCTGATTTTCGGAGACGAAGGTTCCTAGTTCAAATCCTAGTAAAGGTAGTTATTTTTATACGGATCTGAATACTAGACAGTGGTTACCGGTGTACTTTGATGGTTAGGGTTTAATTAACCATACTCTCTCAGGAATGGTCGGCCTGGGTATGTACAAGACTACACCTCATTTACACGTCATACACATCATCCTCATCTGATTGGGTCTAAATTTGCTTATTGTTCTAAATTGAACAGATTGCAACGTACACACATTAGGAGTAAAAAAAAATTAAAAAATAAAGTACATAATTATTACTGGACGCATATGAAATAACGGTGTTTCAAAAAGGACGCACTTCCAAGTTTAAGGGTTAATATTTTCTGCATAGAGAATATTTTTTTCCCCCAAATAACAGTTGGCACTACTGTACTCATTGTTGACCCATTGTGTATTACTGACATGTACTAGTGCTATCCCAGTATTCATTTGTGTCTGTATAAGTTCAAACATGGTTTTTTCAAAGGATGAACGTGTTTTTATTATTGAAAGTTATTGCGCATATAAATCTTACGAACGAGTGAAAGAGGAATTCCACTTAAAAATTCCCAATTTTGAAGTACCTAATAACACCACAATATCGCGTCTGGTTAATAAATTTCGTGAGATTGGCAGTGTACAGGATCGGAAAAGCACAGGTCGACCATCAGTGTTAACAGAACAAGTTTTTGACGATGTGAAACAACGTTTGACTACCTCACCCGGCAAATCACTTTGAAAGTTATCTTCACAGGCTGGATTATCACTATCTTCCTCTTCAAAGGCTACAAACAAATTAAATCTGCATCCTTACCGCATCGATGTCGTTCATGAACTGAAAGAAGTTGACCATGGGAAACGTATAGGCCTACAGTATTGTCATTGGATACGTTCTCTTGTTAATGACAACGGTGTTGAAATATTGGATCGTGTTTATTTCAGTGACGAAGCATGGTTCCACTTGGATGGTTATATCAACAGCCAAAACTGCCGAATATGGAGCGCTCATAATCCTCACACATTTCATGAACGTCCACTACACGCACGTAAAATTGGTGTTTGGTGTGCAATCTCCCGGCGTCATATTGTTAGGCTTTTATTTTTTTGACACATCTGTAGATGGTGTGGTGTACCGCAACTTAATTGAACAATTTATAGCGTTGTTAGAATTACACGATCGAGATTGTTGGTTTCAGCAGGATAACGCAACGTGCCATACTTCTACTAAAACGCTGAATATGTTACGAGAATTTTTTGGCCATCGTGTGATATCAAAAGGATTGTGGTCACCAAGATACCCAGATCTTACTCCTGCAGATTTTTTCTTTGGGGGAATTTAAAGAGTAAGGTTTTTAAAAACAATCCTCATACAATTGAAGAATTGAAGGCTAATATTGAAAGTGAGATTACAAACATTAATGAGCAAACACTACGAAAAGTGGCTGCAAATGTTATGAAACGTGTCCGAACTTGCATTACAAGCGGAGGAAGTCATTTTGAACATTTATTGTGAAGTTTTAAAGGTAATATGAATGTTATAGCCTAAAGGTAATAATTTCATACCGTATAATTTGTAATTACTTAATGTAATAAATTAGCGTTCTCAAACTTCGAAGTGCGTCCTTTTTGAAACACCCGTTACAAAAGTAAATAATTATTGGTAGACATATAAATTGTATAATTGAATAATTTCACCTGGAGTAAGTGAACGTAATAAATTATTAGATAAGAATAGTTTAGCGTTGATATTACAGTATTCTGTAGTCGGGTTGTTATGAAATTACCTCCCCCCTCTGCCACCAATTGGCCTTGACATAGGTTGGCTAAAGCGAGCAACTTGAAAAGAAATGAAATGAAATGATTAGTGGCGGCAGTCTGGTTGTTATAGCTTGACTTGGTTAAAGAGGACATTGACATGTTTTATAATATTATTTAACCTAAAAAAAAGAGTCGATGTTATTTCCTAGTTGTACATTCCTAAATCTTGTTTTTTATTTTTTAATCTATAGCTCATTCACACTGTCACATAATAACATAGCCTACGTGTACGCATCTACACCGATATTCATATAGACAATTTATATACTTGCATTAAATTTTGTATGAAAAGGTCACAATTTGTCACTCGTTTACGGTACTTTATTTCATTTATCACTAAATAAAGATATTTTATACATTTTCAAGTCGGTTTAATCCTTTTGCTAATTCTTAAAAATTATATACAGTAAAACTTCGCTAATTCGACCTAATGCAAACCGCGGTCGGTGCGAATTAGCGAAAATTCCGAATTATAGAACACTTCTAAAATCACGTGTAATTCTGACTTTTACGGAGATCGTGTATTTAATTTAGAGAAATTTCAAAGCGTAAGTTTATGTAATATGTATAGCAGCCGCTATTTCTTCTTCCGTCTGGACAGGGTACCCTAATTCATCTTCATCACCATTTAACCAGTCCCGTACGTATGCCAATGTAAATTCTTCAACAGCGTTTTGTAAAATATTTATGTAGTCTTCTTCAATTTCGTCGAAGTCTTGTTCATTAGCTACATTTTTGAAAAAAAATTTCCAAGCGTTTGAAATTGTCGTAGCTTTTACATCCTTCCAACTTGAAGCCCAATTCAATGTAGCATTTTTAATATTGTAATTTCGTAGATTCATTAATATCTGTGCACCTGTCGTATTACCCAATTCTGAATCATTTTTGTGAAAAACTAAACAATCTTGAAGCTGTTTTTTTTTTATAGAAGCGTTTACAACTAAGGATAACACCTTGATCCATTGGTTGGATCAACGCTGAAGTATTCGGAGGCATAAACACACATTTAATTCTTCCATTACTACTCCGTAATCTGTCTTCAGATGGATGCACTGGCGTATTGTCCAATAATAAAATTGCTTTAACCTCATCCTGAGGAACGGCCTTTTCTTCCATTTGAAATTTTGATGACAGCTGGAACGAAATCTTCTTGAAACCACGATGTGAAAATTTTAGAGATGAACCAAGCATTTGTGCTGGCTTTATAAATTACTGGCAGATCTCTATCTGTTAAATTTTTCATAGCTATTGGGCGTCTTGATTTTCCGTCAATTACACACTTCAGTTTGTGTGTACCATCGGAATTAACAACTCGTCACCATTAAAATTGAATTGTTTTTGCCAGTCCGAATTAAAAAAGTTCCGAATTAGTGAAGTCCGAAATAGCGAGATTTTACTGTATTTCATTTATTTTATTCCGCATGTTTCCCATAATACAACAAGAGTTGCTCGTGTAAAAAGAAAACAGATCGTTTGATTTAAAAGCGAATCAATTTATTGCTACCACCATAACAACATTCCAGTTATACTTTTTCATTTCAAATGAGACTATAACAATTTGAAATTATTTTTTAACTGTAAAATCGGTGCGGCATTTTAAATACGAGTACATTAACTAATCACTTTTTTGTTCCTTTATTAGATACAAAAAAAAATCTGGTGTGACACACTCACATACTTTTTCTTGCCAATGCAAATAATGAACAATATAACCTAACATTAGAAATAAACAAAAAACTAGGTAATCACATAAAACATAACCTTATTTTAATCATGAGTGAATGATGCAAAATGAAAACCAACAAAAAACTTTGGTTTAATAATATGGAAAATCACTTTCATGCTAAAATAGACTCAGTAGAGAAAAATACTATAAATAAAAGTTGTAGATCTTTTCATTTCCTATAATTTTAATTCTATACACTTTTCCCCTAAAATGCATATTAAGGCCGCAATCTTAAAAAAATAATTTATTTTTACGAAAGCACAGCCTCCCCAAAAATTTCAGCAGACATTGCGCCTATTCTATCATGTAGAGCATAAAAATTTACTAAATGAGGCGATTTATAAAAAAATCGTAGGGGCCATTTTTGAAAAAATTGCAAAAACGTGAAAAATGACACGAATAAACTACTACTTCCGGTGGATTGATTTTGATGAAAATGTTTGCATTGGGTCCTTTAGTAGTATCTAACTTAAGTTTCAAGTTTTAACTTTGTACGATGTTCCACTCTTGAGATATTTTGCTCTCACAAACATACATACATAAATTCACACCAATCGCTAAAAACATGTTTTTTTTGGGTTCATGGGGTCTGAAAACGTGTAGATCTGGTGAAAATTAATTTCCAAATCCACATGAAAACAATAACTTCCTTTCTATATATATTCATATACACAAGAGAAACTAAAAATTTGCAATTCGATTCCTTTAAAAAGTAGATACAAAAATAATTGGATTTGAAGTTTCAGTTTTGACTTGAAGTGGCCCAAAACCGGAAATAAAATCGGAGTTTTGAAACAAAAATAGTGTCATTCGATTCGTCTTTAAGGAGTAGATAGAGAAAACACAAATGGTTTTTGCCATAGGTCAAAGATAAGACACATTGTCACATGAAAGGGATTTTTACCAGAATAAGTTTGTAGGCTTCGTATTTCTGGATATTACGCTCATGGTGTAAATTAGTATAACTTGTATAAGTTATAGTATAACTTATAGTATAACTTATAGTATAGTTATAGTATAGTATAACTAGTTATAGTACTTGTATAACTAGTATAATTTGTGATTTAGACACTTACACTTCACTTTTATGTAAATAAACTTAAGATTAAAACTAGAAATAACGGGTGATTCAAAAAGAGCGCCGGTTTTTAAACGGCTGGTAAATTTTTGTTTATCGGTTGGCAACATTGTTAGACCTCATTTCTATTTCGGAGAACATTCCGATTGACGATTCAGTTGTAGTTTCTCTTGTTCGCAGTGTAGTACTCTCGCAGTCTGTGTCTAACCATGGAGAAGTTTACTATTGCACAACGAGTGTTAATCGTCAAAACATTTTACCAGAGTGGAGAGAGTTATGCGGCTACTGTCAGGCGACTTCGCAGTACTCTAGGACGTAATGAAGCACCGAATGAGTCAACAGTTCGCAGGCTCATGAAAAAGTTTTTTGAGACGGGTTCAACAGTCGACCTTAAAAGTTCTGGACGTCGTCGTTCTGGCCGAACTGAGCAGAACGTTGCGTTGGTTCGTGACAGTGTGGCTGTTAGCCCAGCAAAATCAATACGTCGCCGTTCTCAACAATTGGGTTTACGATGTTCTTCTGTACGGAGAATTCTTCGGTACGATCTCCAATATCACCCGTATAAAATTCAGTTTCTGCACGAGAAACAATGTTGTTGCTCCGTGAACGGTTCCAGGATCGCATCATTTCTCGTAATTCCGACCATCAATGGCCACCAAGGTCGTGTGACTTGACGCCTTGTGACTTTCCTCTTTGGGGTCATCTGAAGTCATTGGTGTATGCTAATAAACCCCGAAACATCAATGACTTGAAGGAGGAAATTCGACGGGTTATCGGGCAAATGGAAGTCGAAACTTGTCGTGCAGTAATATCCAATTTCATTGACAGAGTTGATGCGTGCCAGCGCAGTAGAGGAGGACACATGCATGACATCATTTTTCATACATGAAATCGGAAGGTAAGATGAACTTGTTAATGTATTTATTTTCAGTTTTTCAATAAAATAAATCTCTTAATTTGATATATCAAAACCGGCGCTCTTTTTGAATCACCCTATACCTATTTGATTAAATAATCGTATTTAAGGGAGTAGTCAACCCAGAAAATAAAAATGAAAAATTCTGGCTATAATTTATCATTATTTATTTTAAATGAAAGAGTAATTTACTAGTAATGATCTACCATTTGAACCAAGCCAAAAAATTAATTACAGCCCCTAATATAAGGGTGAGGTTGGAAAAGCGGGCTTTTACGGGGAATCAAACATTTCAGGAACCAAGAAAGATATCAACATGATTCTTATGCTAAAAAATCTGGTGTGAAACACTTACAAACTTTCTCTTGCCAACGCAAATAATTAATAATCAACCTAACATTATTAATAAAATATTAGAAATAAACAAAAACTAACCTCAAAAACATAACCTTATTTTAATCATGAGTGAATGACGTAAAATGAAAATCGAACTCAATTTGGCTTAAAAAAACGGAAAATCACACTTTTACGCTAAACTAGGCTCTGTAGAGAAAAATGCTATAAATAAAAGTTGTAGATCTTTTAATTTTCTATAAATTAAATTATATACACTTTTGTCGTAAAATGCATACTAAGGCCGAAATCTTAAAAAAAATCAATTTTTCACACATTTTCGTGAGAAAAAAACGGAAAATCGCAAATTACCGCTAAACTAAGCGTTATACAAAAAATTGTTTGAAATAAAAGTTGTAGGTTTTTAAATTCTCTACAACTTTTATTATATAAAGTTTTGCGCTAAAATGCATATTAAAGCCGTAATCTTAAAAAAATAACGTTTTTACGTGAAAACAGCCTCACCCAGATTTCAGCAAACATGACGCCTACCCTATCTTGTAGAGAATAAAAAATTGAGTAAACCAGGTGATTTTTAAAAAAATCGTAGGACCAGTTTTTGAGAAAATCGCAAAAAAGTGAAAAATTACACGAATAAACTACTACTTCCGGTTGACCGATTTTGATGAAAATGTTCGTGTCGGGTCCGGTAGCTGTATGTAACTTAAGTTTCAAGTTTCAAGTTCGTACGATGTTCCGTTCTTGAGATATTCTGTTCACACACAGACACACACACACACACCCACAGACCAATCGCTAAAAACATGTTTGTGTGGGTTCAGGGGGTCTGAAAACGTATAGATCCGGTGAAAACTCGATTTCGAAAAATCGACATGAAAACAATACTTTCCTTCCTATATATTCATATAGGCAAGAGAAAGTAAAAATATAGAAAATTGCTGTCTATTATCTGTTGAATGCGCTTGTATGTATTTTTTCTTACCAGAAATTTATTGAAGAAAAACCATATTTTCAAAAACATTTTGTTTTATGTATTCACAAATTATTTTTTAACTAAATCCCTGTTAAGGTTTTGTAATAATCATTCCACAGATAATAGAGCAAGAAATTATGAACATTTAAGAAAAGCTTCATCCAAATATCTCCAATACTAACCAAAATATTTAATTCTCAAGAATGTACAATTATGCAAAAACCACATTTCCGGAAAACTTAAAGTTGAAGGAATAATTTCACTCGCCGTGCTAGTGAGCTTTATTTTAAACAGATGTTTTTATAATGTTTTTTGTCAATGTACAAACAAAGTAAACAAATTTTTTGATTTAGAAAATTTTAAACTGCAAATAAATAGAAAAAACAATCGAAATTTTAAAAACCCATCTTCTTGAGTTGACTACCTCCTTAAACTAAAAAAATGATTTTAAATTTCAATATCTACACGATTATAAATTTAAAAATGACTGTTAATCAATCAAATGGATTGACAGTAATTTTAATCAATCAAATGGATTGATTTTAATGACGCAGAGTTGATTGATTGGGTAACAATATGGTAACCTATTTTTTCAGCACCCACGACTATATAATGGTGAATTTAACCGTGATTTTCAATGTAAACTACTCAATTTATTTTCTCTACACCATACATCTTCATAAATCATCAATATTTAAAGCTGATTAATTAAAATTTATTCTCAATTCTTGGAAAATTAATTTCAAGAAAATTTAATATAATCTGTCGTAATTACCTATGATAAATTCTTCAACAATTTTCCTGAAGCGTTAAACCACATTACCATTTCTCTAGAGAAATTTATCACAATTTTTAATTTCTCTTGTCTTATATGAATATATAACGAAGGAAGTACTGTTTTCATGCCAATTTTTCGTAATCCAGTTTTAACCGGGAATACACGTTTTCAGGCACATACCATGTTTTAGCGACTGATGTGTGTGTCTGGGTGTGTGTGTGTGTGTGTGTGTGTGTGTGTGTGTGTGTATGTAAACAAAATATCTTAAAAACGGAACCACAAAAAGATGAAACTTGGATAAGTTAGTTAGATACCATTAGAGGACGCGACACGAACATTTTCATGAAAATCGGTCAACCGGATGAAGTATTTTATTCGTGCGACTTTTAACTTTATGCAAGTTTCTCATAAACGGCTTCTGCAATGGTTTTTTTAAAAATCATCTCATTCACTGCAGTTCAGCCGTCCTTAGTTTGCTCCTACTGTAAACAAACCAAAGCCAGCTACTACAGGGTGTACGATAGAGTCCGCGACTTTATGGATGTCGTATTCCTATTAAGTTAACTATGTTTTAAATTATAAGTACTTAAAGTACTTAAAACATCAGTCATGATTTGATGTAAGCCAAACAATTTCATTTATAAAAATACTTTTAAAAGTATTTTGTATTTAAACACTTTTGAAAGTATTTTGTTGTTACTTTTTAATCAGCGTGTACTCATTTTTATATAATGCGCATGCTCAGTGACGTCATTATTTGTTTACATTAGGAGAAAACTAAGAGAGGCTGGACTTTACATTTTCAATGCTTTACAAGATAGGTTAAGAGCAATGTCTGCTGAAATTCTTGGGGTGGCTCTCGCGTTAAAAAAATAATTTTTTTTAAGATTTCGGCCTTATGATGCAATTTAGGGCAAAAGTGTTTACAATTAAAGTAGAGGGGGCCGCCTCTGTAGTGTAGTAGTTAGCACGCCATCCTACCACGTGAAGGTCCCCGGGTTCGATTCCCGGCCAGGGTCTGGAAATTTTCACAAGTCAAAACCCAAAGTTACAGTCACATATTCCACCTTAGTCGTTAATAACCAACCACTTGATGCCAATTAAAACAAATAAATTTAAAAAAAGAAGCACGAAATTAAGAAACCTACAACTTATTTTCAAATGTTTTTTCTACAACAATTAGTTTAGCGTCAACTTTTTTTGTAATCCCTAATTTGTGTACGTTGCAATCTGTTCAATTGAGAACAATAAGCAACCCCATGACCCAATGAGATGAGGATGATGTGTATAAAGTGTAAATGAGATTGTGTAGGCTTATACACACACACACTCACAGAGTATGGTTAATTGAACCCCAACCATCAAAGTATACCGGCAACCACTGTCTATTATTCAAATCCGTATAAAAGTAAACTACCTTTACTAGGATTTGAACCAGGAACCATCGTCTCTGAAAATCAGCTGTGAAACAGCTGATTTTCAGAGACGACTTTACCTCTAGACCAACCCGGTGGGTATTTAGCGTCAATTAGTGATTATTTATATAGGCACAACTGTTAATGAAAACAATGACAGCTCTCAAGAAATTCGCATCAGAATAGAACAGGCCAGAAAAACATTTATAAAGATGAAGAAACTGTTCTGCTGCCGAGATTTAAGCCTTGAATTAAAAACACGTCTCCTAAGATGCTATGTCCTATCCGTACTGTACTATGGGATGGAGGCTTGGACAATGAAGAAGATTGATGAACAGAGACTGGATGCATTTGAAATGTGGCTGTACCGGCGAATTCTGAGGATTTCATGGGTGGAAAAGATGACGAATGTGGAGGTGTTGAGACGTATGCATAAAGAAAGAGAAGTACTATTGACAGTGAAGAGAATAAAATTATTGTATATGGGACATGTCATGAGGGGAGAAAGATATAAAATTTTACAAGTGATTGTCCAGGGGAAAATCCAAGGAAAGAGATCCTTGGGAAGAAGGCGAAAATCCTGGCTGAAAAACCTAAGAGATTGGTATGGTTGCAGCAACAACGAATTGTTTAGGGCTGTGACATCAAAGATAAAAATCGCTCTGATGATTGCCAACCTTCGAAGCGGAGATGGCACCTGAAGAAGAAGAAGTGATTATTTGTATTTTCATTATCAAAATCGTAATAAGATTTCGGCTTTAGTATGCATTTTACGACAAAATTATATATCATTAAAGTTGTTGTTTACGTGATCAGCCTGTAGTAGGCTGGTTTGAACCTCTAGAGATTTTACTAAGTAAAACGAGGAGTGAGGTGGTTTACTATTGCCACAACTCACTGAGTGGAAAAGTATGCTTATCAGCATGCCAGGCCTTCTGCAAAGCATACATTTTCCACCCTGCAAATGACACCTTGGCTTTATTCACCACAAGGTTGGCTGTATAATGAAATTCATTAGTCTCAGAGGAGATAACTTTTGGTTAGTGTCTTTTGCACATCTACCTCTTCTGTTCTTAAATGCTTTACGACAAAAGTGTATATAATTAAATTTATAGAAAATTAAAAGATCTACAACTTTTATTTGGAACATTTTTCTCTACAGAGCCTAGTTTAGCGTGAAAGAGTGATTTTCCGTATTTTTAAGCAAAACTGAGGTTAATTTTCAATTTGCGTCTTTCACTTATGATTAAAATTAGGTTATGTTTATTGAGGTTAATTTTTTTGTTTATTTCTAATGTTTTAGTACTAATGTTAGATTTATTGTTAATTATTTGCATTGACAAGAGAAAGTTGTGTGAGTGTTTCACAACAGATTTTTTTTTTGTAGCCCTGGTACTAGCAGATCGAGTGCAAATAATCCTTTTCGTATCCTTTTAATAAATATATATATTTAACACGAAAGAAGGACAAAGAATAATTTGATAATTAATTTTAAATAATATACAACGTATTTTTATATTTTTTTTAACAAAATTTTTATTCTTCTAAAAAACCTTTAAGATATTTCAATGATACTAATATTAACCTAATAATTAGTAACAGATTATCCAAAGATATTAAATTTAAATTTACCAAAACAACCTAGAAATATTTTATAATATTTGTATAATACACAAAAGTATAGGTAAATATACATTAGTGTAAATATTATAATTTAGTTTACTTAATGAAGGACATAATATTTTATACAAGATGAAAGAATATGAACTTCAAAATTCGTGATAGCGTTTTAAATTATTTTAATAATAGACCGTCTGTTTATTTTAAATACACAATGAATACGAAAACGAAATTAAAGAAGATCAAAAATGAATAAAAGAAATAATAAAAATAAATTATTTAATAGAATAAAACAGAAAATGAATCTGACAAAGCATCCAACTACAAATTCTTGGCTTATTCTTTTTAAAAATTATAATGAATTGAGTTAAAGTTGGACCGTACCATACCAATGTCCATTGTAATTTAATAACCACACACACATGTAATTATAGTCTTGTAATACGC
This sequence comes from Catonia carolina, assembly GCA_035578175.1. Lineage (NCBI taxonomy): Eukaryota > Metazoa > Arthropoda > Insecta > Hemiptera > Achilidae > Catonia > Catonia carolina. The sequence goes on along the minus strand of JAQMRL010000029.1, from coordinate 396,347 downwards.
ATTATATGTTTTTATATTCATAAACCTTTTATCATGAGAAATAGTGAAAAGGAATCGTAACAATAAATAACTGCAAACTACGTAGGGCATCCACATACTTTTTTATATAATCAATTATTAATTACTCAATTATTACTCTACTCAATTATTAATTACTCAATTATTACTCTACTCAATTATTAATTACTCAATTATTTATCTACTCAACACTTTAATTAACCCATTCAGAATATACCAAAAAAATAAACTACCAAATACATTTAACCAATATTTTCTTTTACATTAAATTTTTTAACATGACATTAATCGTTCCGATTTTGTTTTATTTCAATAATATTATACTAGTGTAATTTATTTTACGATGTAGATATTTCGTAATGCTTAACGAATGCCACGGACTTAGTATGATAGGGACGGAGCGTACGTATCTTAATACACGCAACGAAACTGTGTCCAACTCCGGCCACTTGGAGAAAAGAGAAGGTTGTATAAATTTAAAAATCAAGCTAGGGTCGCCTCCCACTCCTTACACTCTCAATTACATGTATATGTTGTATATACCTGCTGCGCGCATCTTATTAAATATAGCTCAGTCTTTGCTTTGGAGTGGGAGTTGGGCCTAGCTCACTTTTCTCTGTTTCTCTTTTTTCCGTATCCCCTCTTTAGACACAGATTTTTGAATTTACGCTCCGTCCCTATCATACTAAGTCCGTGACGAATGCATTCAGGAATTTTTAACTGAAAATATTGTACCAAGTACAAATATACAAGGTGTGGCTATTAAATAACGAGACTGACGTTGTAAAAAATTTAATTTTAATTTTATACATAATCACTTATTGTCACCTTCAATATACACTTCTTCTCTATCCCTACAACGCTCCATGCGAATTTTCCATTGCTGGAAACAGTGCTGGAAGTCATCTTCTGTCAGCTCCTTCAGGACACGTGCCGCTTTCTCTTTTACAGCTTCCACAGACTCAAATCTTGTCCCTTTTAATGCAGATTTCACCTTAGGGAACAGGCAGAAGATAATAACATGTGATGAAACGTGGTTTTTTACTTATGATTCGGAAATAAGGACCAATCCTTGCACTGGAAGAGCCAAACTTCACCAAAAGCCAAAAAAGCTTGAATGAGCAAGTCAAAATTTAAAGCAATGATGGTAATGATGATTGTTTTTTTTTATATCCATGAGCTTATGTACATTCACTGGGTTCCTGAAGGCCAAACAATTAATCAATATTACTACGTTGAGGTACTTTCTAAACTATGTCAAAGAGCAAGGAAAAAAATGCACTGAAATGTGGAAGGACAAATCATGGGTTCTTCACCAAGACAATGCGCCAGCTCATTCCGCGTTATCTGTCAAGAGGTTCCTAGCCAATTACAGCATCTCAGTGTTCGAACATCCACCTTATTCACCAGATATTACACCATGTGACTTCTGCCTGTTCACTAAGGTGAAATCTGCATTAAAAGGGACAAGATTTGAGTCTGTGGAAGCTGTAAAAGGGAAAGCAGCACGTGTCCTGAAGGAGCTGACAGAAGATGACTTCCAGCACTGTCTCCAACAATGGAAAATTGGCATGGAGCGTTGTAGGGATAGAGAAGGAGTGTATATTGAAGGTGACAATAAGTGTTTTTGTGTAAAATAAAAACAATTTACAATGTTAGTCTCGTTATTTAATAGCCACACTTCGTATTTTACTATCATAATGCCTTTGTATTGAAATAAGCAGATAAGTGTGACTAGTGTCACAATACACCTGACGATGTTTCGTTCTCGAGATATTCTGTTCACACGCGCGCGCGCGCGCGCACACACACACACACACTAAAGGATCATAAAATAACAAAGGATGGTAGAAGCACAAGTGATATCAAAAGTAGAATAACTCAAGCTAGAAATGCCTTTGAAATAAAAAACAGCTTACTGACTACAAACATTTATTTACAGATTAGGAAAAATTTCTTGAAACACTATATATTTTGGATTGTAGCATCATACGGGAGTGAAACGTGGGTGACAGGGGCTGTAGAAAAAAAGAGGATAGAAGCTTTTGAAATGTGGTCTTATAGGAAAATGTTAAAGATTAGGTGGGTGGACAAAATAAGTAATTTAGAGGTTGTTAGGCGAGTGGATGAAAAAAGAAGTATATGGAAGCATCTTACCAGAAAAAGGGATACGCTAGTGGGGCATATCTTAAGATATCTATCAATAATGGAGGGTAATATTGAGGGAGTAAATTGTAGGGGGAGGCAAAGATTAGAATATGTAAACCAAATTAAAAAAGATGTAGGGTGTTACAGGTAAGTAGATATGAAACGACTTGCACAAGATAGAACAGCTTAAGGAACTGCATTAAACCAGTCGAGAGACTGATGACAAAAAAGAACACACACACACACAGACCAATCACTGAAAATATGTTTTTTGGGTTCAGGGGTTCTGAAAACGTGTAGATCCGGTGAAAACTCGATTTCTCAAAACCGACATAAAAACAATACTTTCCTTCTTATATATTCATATAGGCAAGAGAAAATAAAAAGTTATTAAATAAGTTATCTTTTCATCAAAGTATAATAACATAATAACCTTACAAATTTAATTTAATAACAATTTTAAATGAAATAAATACATAAAGAATCTGTTTGGAACGTCACGTATTTCCTATTTAGAATAAGATATAACAATCTTTAATCATGATAAAAAAAATACAGAAGCCGCTTATGATGTATCACGGTACACTGAAATAACGGGTGATTCAAAAAGAGCGCCGGTTTTTAAACGGCTGGTAAATTTTTGTTTATCGGTTGGCAACATTGTTAGACCTCATTTCTATTTCGGAGAACATTCCGATTGACGATTCAGTTGTAGTTTCTCTTGTTCGCAGTGTAGTACTCTCGCAGTCTGTGTCTAACCATGGAGAAGTTTACTATTGCGCAACGAGTGTTAATCGTCAAAACATTTTACCAAAGTGGAGAGAGTTATGCGGCTACTGTCAGGCGACTTCGCGGTACTCTAGGACGTAATGAAGCACCGAATGAATCAACAGTTCGCAGGCTCATGAGAAAGTTTTTTGAGCCGGGTTCAACAGTCGAACTTAAAAGTTCTGGACGTCGTCGTTCTGGCCGAACTGAGCAGAACGTTGCGTTGGTTCGTGACAGTGTGGCTGTTAGCCCAGCAAAATCAATACGTCGCCGTTCTCAACAATTGGGTTTACGATGTTCTTCTGTACGGAGAATTCTTCGGTACGATCTCCAATATCACCCGTATAAAATTCAGTTTCTGCACGAGAAACAATGTTGTTGCTCCGTGAACGGTTCCAGGATCGCATCATTTCTCGTAATTCCGACCATCAATGGCGACCAAGGTCGTGTGACTTGACGCCTTGTGACTTTCATCTTTGGGGTCATCTGAAGTCATTGGTGTATGCCAATAAACCCCGAAACATCAATGACTTGAAGGAGGAAATTCGACGGGTAATCGGGCAAATGGAAGTCGAAACTTGTCGTGCAGTAATATCCAATTTCATGGACAGAGTTGATGCGTGCCAGCGCAGTAGAGGAGGACACATGCATGACATCATTTTTCATACATGAAATCGGAAGGTAAGATGAACTTGTTGATGTATTTATTTTCAGTTTTTCAATAAAATAAATCTCTTAATTTGATATATCAAAACCGGCGCTCTTTTTGAATCACCCTATACAAGGACAGATATGGACAGTATTTTTGAAAAATATTTCCTTAAATTAGGGAAAAAAATCTGGTGCGAAAAACTCACACAACTTTCTCTTGCCAATGCAAATAATTAACAATAAACCTAACATAAGTAATAAAACAATAGAAATAAACAAAAAACTAACCTCAAGTAACATAACGTAATTTTAATCATATATTATGAAAGACGCAAAATCAACCTCAGTTTGGCTTAAAAGTACAGAAAATCGCACTGTACAAAAAAATGCTCTAAATAAAAGTTGTAGATCTTTTAATTTCCTATAAATTTTATTATACACTTTTGTCGTAAAATGCATACTAAGGCCGAAATCTTATAAAATATATTTTTTACACGTTTTCGTGAGAAAAAAACAGAAAATTGCTAATTACTGCTAAACTAAGCGTTATACAAAAAAATGTTTGAAATAAAAGTTGTAGGTTTTTAAATTTTCTACAACTTTTATTATATAAATTTTTGCGCTAAAATTTATATTAAAGCCGCCTTACCAAGAATTTTAGCAAACATGACGCCTACCTTATCTTGTACAGAATAAAAAATTGAGTAAATGAGGCGATTTTAAAAAAAATCGTAGGACCAGTTTTTGAGAAAATCACAAAAAAGTGAAAAATTACACGAATAAACTACAACTTCCGGTTGACCGATTTTGATGAAAATGTTCTTGTTGCGTCCGGTAGTGGTATGTAACTTAAGTTTCAAGTTCGTACGATGTTCCGTTTTTGAGATATTCTGGTTCACACGCACGCGCACACACATAGACCAATCGCGAAAAACATGTTTTTTTTGGGTTCAGTGGGTCTGAAAACGTGTAGATTCGGTGAAAAATCGACATGAAAACAATACATTCCTTCCTATATATGCATATAGGCAAGAGAAAATAAAAAGTTATTAAATAAGTTATCTTTTCATCAAAGTATAATAACATAATAAACTTACAAATTTAATTTAATAACAATTTTAAATGAAATAAATACATAAAGAATCTGTTTGGAACGTCACGTATTTCCTATTTAGAATAAGATATAACAATCTTTAATCATGATAAAAAAAATACAGAAGCCGCTTATGATGTTATCACGGTGCACTGAAATACAAGGACAGAAAAATGGACAGTATTTTGAAAAATATTTCCTTAAATTAGGGAAAAAAAGTTGATGGTAGCTTCGAACGTAGGTGGTAGCATAAAATAAGAGGCACGAAGGCCGTGCAACTAGAAAATGCATTCGACACACTACATTATCTTGCATTATATATTTTTTTAAAACTTGTTAGTACTTGAATATTAGATTGATGTTTTATAAAATAATTTAAACCGCAATCTTTATATTTCTTCCGTCATTTATTTTCATATAGTCTACATTTTTCCAACAAAACTACAACTAACTATTAGTTTTTTCTTTTTAAGAACTTTTTTCGCCTTGTAAAGTAGAAACGAATTCACAGTAATTTGACCTAAATAACCCTTTTTTACCCTTTAACAGATAGGTGGAGTGTTAAATTATTTGCATTCGATCTGATAGTTCAAAGGCTACAAAAATAGTTCTGTTTCTTATCATATGGTCACCGAATTATATCATTGAAGAACAGAAGAGGTACAAGTGTAAAATACACTAGTCAAGAATTATCTCCTGTCAGAGTAATGAATTTCATTATACAGCCAGACCCTGTGGTAAATGAAGTGAAGATATTATTTTCATGGTAAAAAGTAGATAATTTTTAGAAGGCCTGGCATGCTGATAAGCATATTTTTCCACTCAGTGAGGAAGGCTATAGTAAATCATCTCACCCCTCGTTTATTTAGTAAAGTCTCGTGAGGTTCAAACTAGCCTTTCAGCTGATCACGTAAAACCTACTCTTTTTTTATTAAAAATCTGTTGTAAAACACTCACACAAATTTCTCTGGCCAACGTAAAAAAACCACAATATAATTTTTGATGTCTTTTGATTGATGTTTTATAAAATAATTTAAACCGCAATCTTTCTATTTCTTCCGTCATTTATTTTCATATAGTTTACATTTTTCCAACAAAACTACAACTAACTATTAGTTTTTCTTTTTAAAAACTTTTTTCGCCTTATAAACGAATTCAGTAATACATAACCCTTTTTTTGCCCTTTAACAGACAGGTGGAGTGTTAAATTATTTGCACTCGATCTGATAGTTCAAGGACTACAAAAAATAGTTCTCTCTCCTATCACATGGTCACTTAATTACATGATTGAACCACTTAACAACAGAAGAGGTAGAGGTGTAAAAGACACTAATCACAGTTATCTCCTCTCAGAGTAATCAATTTTATCATTCTACAGCCGGACCCTGTGGTAAAGTTTGTTTTTTTAATCCCTAATGTGTGTACGTTGCAATCTGTTCAATTGAGAACAATAAGCAACCCCATGACCCAATCAGATGAGGATGATATGTATGACGTGTAAATCAGGTCTAGTCATGTACAGACCCAGGTCGACCACTCCTGAGAGAGTATGGTTAATTGAACCCCAACCATCAAAGTACACCGGTAACCACAGTCTAGTATTCAAATCCGTATAAAAGTAACTACCTTTACTAGGAGTTGAACCAGGAACCTTCGTCTCCGAAAATCAGCAGTTAAACAGCTGATTTTGGCGACGACTTTACCTCTAGACCAACCCGGTGGGTCCTGTGGTAAATGAAATGAAGATATTATTTTCATGGTAAAAAGTAGATAATTTTTAGAAGGCCTGGCATGCTGATAAGCATATTTTTCCACTCAGTGAGGAAGGCAATAGTAAACCGCTTCACCCCTCGTTTATTTAGTAAAGTCTCCTGAGGTTCAAACGAGCCTTTCAGCTGATTACGTAAAAACAACCCTTTTTCGCTAATCCAGGCGATTTTTAAAAAAATCGAAAGACCAGTTTTAGAGAAAATTGCAAAAAAGTGAAAAATTACTCGAATAAACTACTACTTCCGGTTGACCGATTTTGATGAAAATGTACGTGTCGGGTCCGATAGGGGTATGTAACTTAAGTTTCAAGTTTCAAGTTCGTACGATTTTCCGGTCTTGAGATATTTTGTACACACAGACCGATCGCTAAAAACATGTTTTTTGGGTTGAGGGGGTCTGAAAACGTGTAGATCCGGTGAAGAGTGTATTTGTTAAAATCGACATGAAAACAATACTTTCCTTCCTATACATTCATATAGGCAAGAGAAAGTAAAAAATTGTACAAGGCGAAGTTCATGTTCACAATACAAGTACAAATACGTATTACTCCCGGTATTTTATTGAAGAAACTTTGAAAAAGGATAACAAGGTCATTGAACGATAATCTCAAGAATTGCCTACAATACATTTTAAATAAGTACTAACTGCTTCAAAGAAAAACAAACGAACGCCTTCATTCTTTTCACCTTTCAAAATAAAATATAATAGTCTAATATATTTATAATAAAGATAAAAGAAATAAACACAAATTATGCATTTAACAAAAGAGAAAAAATTAGTAACGAATATTTATGCAGAAAAACGACAGTTTAAAAAGCTATACAATATAAGAAAACTACATGTTATGCATATTACTGGTTTAGAATTTTAATATTTTAAAATTTTGCATAAAACATTTAAAGAGAAATAAGTATGATAGATTAACTAAAATAATTACATTAATGTATTCATACATTTTAGTATCTTAATAAATTACAACCTTTCATTCAGTTTAAAAAATAATAACATTTTTCTAAAATGTATTAAAAAAAAATCTGATGTGAAACACTCACACAACTTTCTCTTGCCAATGAAAATAATTAACAATAAACCTAATATTTAGTAATAAAACATTAGAAATAAACAAAAAACTAACCTCAAAAAACGTAACCTTATCTTAATCATGAGTGAAAGACGCAAAATGAAAATCAACTTTAGTTTGGCTTAAAAATACGGAAAATTACTCTTTCACGCTAAACTAGGCTCTGTAGAGAAAAACGCTATAAATAAAACTTGTAGATCTTTTAATTTCCTATAAATTTGATTAGGTTATATACACTTTTGTCGTAAAATACATACTAAGGCCGAAATCTTACAAAAATCGATTTTCCACAAGTTTTCGTGAGAAAAAAATAGAAAATCGCTAATTGCCGCTAAACTAAGCGCTATACAAAAAAAATGTTTGTTATATAAGTTGTGGGATTTTTAATTCTCTACATTTTTTATTTTATAAATTTTTGGGCTATAAAATTAATATTAAAGTCGCAATTTTAAAAAAACAATTTTTGTACGTATAAACAGCCAAGAATTTCAACAAACATGGCGCCTACCCTATCTTTTAGAGCATAAAAAATTTAGTAAGCAAGGCGATTTTTAAAAAAAAATCGTAGGACTAGTTTTTGAGAAAATGCAGAAAAAAGTGAAAAATTACACGAATAAACTACTACTTCTTTTCCCAGCATGCATCACTCATTCAATATATCTAACCCGTACCCCCCTTCACCCCGCACCAACGAAGACAAAAGGTTCTTGGTGGAAAATCAGCTGTTAAACAACTGACTCACGGCGATGACTTTACCTCTAGACCAACCCGGTGAGTCGCTCTCTAAAGAGCTATTCGAAGAAGAAAATTTTTTTTTTATTCCTAATTTGTGTACGTTGCAATCTGTTCAATTTAGAACAATAAGCATGACCCAATGAGATGAGGATGATAATATGTTTTACGTGTAAATGAGGTGTAGTCTTGTACAGACCCAGGCCGACCATTCCTGAGAGAGTATGGTTAATTGAACCCCAACCATCAAAGTACACCGGTAACCACTGTCTAGTATTCAAATCCGTATAAAAGTAACTACCTTTACTAGGATTTGAAACAGGAACCTTTGTCTCCGAAAATCAGCTGTTAAACAGCTGATTTTGGCGACGACTTTACCTCTAGACCAACCCGGTGGGTTGAAGAAGAAAATAGTATGCATAAATATGAAAAGCATTCGGAAGTAAATATAATATTATTACGTTGTAAAATAAAATTTATAGGTTCATAAAATGTGTATAAATATATGCATACTGCATTTTAATTACCAGGTGAGGTGCAATTTTATTTAATTATTTTATATTTTATAGCTGGTAATAATCTAAACAATACAATCATAAAATTTGCCTATATTCTTATTGTAATAAAATTAAAGTAATGTCCACGTATAGATACTTCGTAATAGATACTTCGTTGTACGCACGTTTATCTATTTATACGCGTAATACGCACTTACGTGTCTAAAAATCATGTTCCGTATTTTATATCTACAGGACAAAAATAATAAATACACTGATGCTGTAATCAGTAATAATATTGTTAGTGTGTGGTGATATTTATTAATATAGGGCCTACTTTGAGAGATAAATAAACTTTTTATTAACATATTGTGACACTTATTGCTAAGGTCCGTTTCGGGATCTAGGTAATAAAACAATTAATACATTAAAGTTTACAATACAAAGATTTATTACACTAAAAGATTACAAAATAAATAATTACACTAATTATAATTAAGAAATGCAATAAATGATTTAATAGTTCACTTAAAATAAATAATAAACAATAAATAACTTAATAACTTACTTAGCCTACTTACAATCACTTTTATAGATTACACTAACATACAAAACACAAACTGAATTCACCAAAAACTACACATTAACTTTACAATACACTCACAAAAAGACTTTATAACAATCGTTGCTCGGATGCGTAACCTGTAGACGCACCACGATAATTGCTCGGCAAAGATCACACGAATACTACTGGCTGGACCCCGCTCGGGGCCTCTTTATATAACTTTTTACAAAGATATAGGGTGATTCAAAAAGAGCGGCGGTTTTGATATATCAAATTAAGAGATTTATTTTATTGAAAAACTGAAAATAAATACATCAACAAGTTCAGCTTTCCTTCCGATTTTATGTATGAAAAATGATGTCATGCATGTGTCCTCCTCTACTGCGCTGGCACGCATCAACTCTGTCCATGAAACTGGATATTACTGCACGACAAGTTTCGACTTCCATTTTCCCGATAACCCGTCGAATTTCCTCCTTCAAGTCATTGATGTTTCGGGGTTTATTGGCATACACCAATGACTTCAGATGACCCCAAAGAGGAAAGTCACAAGGCGTCAAGTCACACGACCTTGGTAGCCATTGATGGTCGGAATTACGAGAAATGATGCGATCCTGGAACCGTTCACGGAGCAACAACATTGTTTCTCGTGCAGCGTGACAGGTGGCACCATCCTGCTGAAACCACAACTCGTCAATGTCCATTCCATCCAAATGACGCCACAAAAACTCCCTAATCATCGTACGGTATCGGTCTCCATTTACTGTCACGGCTTGTCATTCTTGATTTTCAAAAAAGTAAGGGCCGATGACACTGCCCGACCAAAAGCCGCACCAAACTGTCACTCGCTGTGCATACATTTCCCTTTCATTAACCACGCGAGGGTTTTCTAAACCTCACATACGGCAGTTCTGTTTATTAACAAAACCGTTTAAGTGGAAGTGCGCCTCATCACTGAAAATGATTTTGTTTGCGAAGGTGTCATCATCCTGCCGTTTTCTCAATACCCAGTCAACAAACGGTCATCTCTTCTGGTGGTCTGCTACTTTCAAATGTTGCGTCAACTGATTTTTATTCGGGTGATATTGGAGATCGTACCGAAGAATTCTCCGTACAGAAGAACATCGTAAACCCAATTGTTGAGAACGGCGACGTATTGATTTTGCTGGGCTAACAGTCACACTGTCACGAACCCACGCAACGTTTTGCTCAGTTCGGCCAGAATGACGACGTCCAGAACTTTTAAGGTCGACTGTTGAACCCGTCTCAAAAAACTTTTTCATGAGCCTGCGAACTGTTGATTCATTCGGTGCTTCATTACGTCCTAGAGTACCGCGAAGTCGCCTGACAGTAGCCGCATAACTCTCTCCACTCTGGTAAAATGTTTTGACGATTAACACTCGTTGCGCAATAGTAAACTTCTCCATGGTTAGACACAGACTGCGAGAGTACTACACTGCGAACAAGAGAAACTACAACTGAATCGTCAATCGGAATGTTCTCCAAAATAGAATTGAGGTCAAACAATGTTGCCAACCGATAAACAAAAATTTACTAGCCGTTTAAAAACCGGCGCTCTTTTTGAATCACCCTTTAGTTCCAGAGAAAAGTAGAGAAATCGTGCAAACAATAAAGTACAAAAAATAAATAACCTTTTATTAATGAATGCTAGAAAAATCCGTTGTAAATAAGTCAAGAATAGGTCTTTTGTAAATAAAAAACGTAAACAACCTGCCCCCCTCATAATAGCTGTACACAATACCTGAACTTTTATAGTAGACACACCTTTATGGTCATCATTGTAAAACTGTCATTCACTGTTGCTATTGTGTATTGTTATTTTTATTATTCCTGAACTATTTTTATGAATGGAATTCTGGAACCTTCGCGAACAATCCGGTCGATTCTGTCACAATATTTTATTTAACATTACACTATGAATTACAACAATAAAAGTTAATTAAAACTTGTACTAAAAACAATTTAAAAAATTTTTAATTTCAAACAAGGAAATTGTTTTTAAAAAAAATCTAAAATATTCCATGGGGGAAAAGTTACTATCGTCATAATTGGAAACAACTGTACCTTATATTAAATCATTTGTAAACAATGTTAACCGAAAAACATTTTTTTTTTTTTTTAGCTTTTATTTGTTATCGGGAACTGTACATTTTTGACAACTACCCAATTTGATCGCTGCTTTTACTGTATTTTTTTTGACGTGAATGAGAATGACATGAGTTTTTGACATGAGTTTGAACAGGGACCCCCAGTAGTTTGTTCATGGATGGCTATCAGCTGGTCACCATACAAAATCGCTAGCCAAACCGGTGTTACTTAACAAATAATAGCGACTTACTACCATCTGACTGACTGGGCTGACTGACCGAAAAACATAACCTAATTTTAATCATGAGAGAATGACGCTAAATATAAAATCAACCTCTGCACGATTTAAAAATACAGATAATTATTAATTGCCGCTTAAATGAGTTCTGAGCCCACCGGGTTGGTCTAGAGGTAAAATTGTCGCCAAAATCAGCTGTTTAACAGCTGATTTTCGGAGACGAATGTTCCTGGTTCAAATCCTAGTAAAGGTAGATACTTTTATACGGATTGGAATGCTAGACAGTGGTTGTGGGTGTACTTTGATGGTTGGGGTTCAATTAACCATACTCAGTGAGTGTGTGTGTGTGTGTAGAAGACTACACAGTCTCATTTACACGTCATACACATCATCCTCATCTGATTGGGTGATGGGGTTACTTATTGTTCTGAATTGAACAGATTGCAACGTACACACATTATGGATTGTGTTGTTGTTTAGGTCAACAGCCGAAAGGCTGGTTTGAACCTCTGGAGGTTTTACTAAGTAAAACGAGGAGTGAGGTGGTTTACCATTGCCTTCCTCACTGAGTGGAAAAGTACGCTTATCAGCATGCCGGGCCCTCTGAAAAGCACATATTTTCCACTCTGTAAATGACACCTTCACTTCATTCACCACAGGGTCTGGCTGTACAATGAAATTCATTACTTTCAGAGAAGATAACTCTGATTAGTGTCTTTTACACCTCTACCTCTTCTGTTCTTAAATGATTCAGTCATTTAATTGACTGACCATGTGATAAGAAACAGAACTATTTATTTTAGCCCTGCAACTAACAGATTGAGTGTAAATAATTTGACACTCCACCTGTCTGTTATGGGCAGACATTATGGATTATAAAAAAAAATGAGTTCTGTAGAAGAAAACGCTTGAAATAAAAGTTGAAAACTTTTCAATTTCCTATAATTTTAATTATTTACACTTTTGTTATAAAATGTTTACGACACTAAGGCCGCAATATAAAAAAATAAAAAATTCTTGGTATTATAAAAAAAGGTTTTAATTTTTTTAAATAAATACTTTAATATTACAGATAACAATTTAATCATTATTGATTAATTATCTTAAAGAAAAAAAATGGATAGAAGAATTTATTGAAAGCTTTACGTTAATGAACTTATACATTTTCCGTAAATGGAAAGTGTCTTTATAAATCCGACAGAAACCTTTTTTATTTCAAGTAATCTGTCATCATTAACTTGAACTCACCACTTATGCAAAATATCGTTCAAAGATTAAAATCTTACCTTTTAATATAAATTAAAAAAAATATGAAAATTACATCCGTAAGAACTGAATACAGTTTTTTATCTAACAACAGTAATTTTATTTATTATATTCACCACTTCAAAGATGCTTCGCGCCGCTTCCGTGTCTCGGATCAATGGGGTTAGGTGGATCAGAATTTTTAAGTGAATCAGAAACATTGAAGTGTGTACGCTGCGCGCCAGCATTTTGCCGTAAGGTGAAGTTCGGCCGTCAAATGGGGGTTGGGTAAGTGAGAATAATCTAATTTTCAGTTTTCAAGGTGTAAGGTAGTCAACGAGCAAACTTTTTTCCGTAAAACATTTTCCGGAAAACCGAACAATAAAACCGTTTCGACAAATATTTGGTAAATATTTCGGACAAAAAATTTCATCCGAAAATATTTCTGCAAATAAATATTTCTAAATATTTCTGGAAATTTTTTGAGGTGAAAGAAATGAATAACATGTTACCCGTGGGTACAAATCATCGAAATTTGTTTTTTTAGTTTAGTTTTCTAGGCGAACCGGTGATTTAAGGACACCGTAAGTTAGATAGTCTTGAAGTAAATTATTTTCCAGAAAGGGCAACAAAAAAAGGTTTAATTTTCGAAAAAATTTTGTCCGTAAAACATTTTCCACAAAACCGAACAATAAAACCGTTTAGACAAATATTTGGTAAATATTTCGGGCAAAAAATTTCATTCGAAAATTTTTTAAGGTGAAAGAAATGATTCACATGTTAACCGTGGGTGCAAATCATCCAAACTTGTTTTTTTTTAGTTTAGTTTTCTAGGCGAACCGGTGGTCTAAGGACACCTTACTTAAGTTAAATATTCATGAAGTAAACTCTTTTCCAGAAAGGGCAAAAAAGGTTTATTTATTTTATTATTACGACCTCGAATTGACTACAGAATCATCTGCACAAGAAAATACCTACCGATATTATTATCCAATTAGAAAAAATTATTTCAGTTTCTCTTTTACAAGACATATTTGTGAAATTACATTTGTAATTTTATTATCTTATTACTAGTAAATGATTTTTAGTAATTTAGTAATTTCAACGATTATACGTCTTGTAATTTAATAAAATAAAAACACGACTAACTTCATGCAACAATTCTATTATCGTAAAATTATTACAATTAAATTTTCCAAGAATTTAAAAATTACCTTTAAAGTAATTACTTAATAAAATAAGAATATTTTATTTTATTATTGAACACCAGGAAGAAGAGTAAACGATTTGTTTTTCTATAAAGTTCACTTTACATCTACAATGTTTCAAAGAATACAGTACTGTAAAAAACCTTTAACAAGTAAAAACATCTGGTGTGAAACAATCACACAATTTTCTCTTGCCAATGCATATAATAAACAATATAACTTAATATTAGTAATGAAACATTAGAAATAAACAAAAAAGCTAACCTCAAAAAACATTGCTTATTTTTAATCATGAGTGAAAGACGCAAAAAGAAAATCAACCTCAGTTTGGCTTAAAAATACGGAAAATCACTCTTTCCGCTAAACTAGGTTCTGTAGGGAAAAATACTTTAAATAAAAGTTGTACATCTTTGAATTTCCTATCAATTTTATTATATACACTTTTGTCGTTAAATGCATACTAAGGCTGTAGGCCTAATCTTTAAAAAAAAATTTTCGTGTCCCGTCCCCTTATGTTACGTAACTTAATTTCTAGATTTCAACGTCATACATATTTCGTTCTTGAGATATTTTGTTCATACGCACAGACCAATCGGTAAAAACGTGTTTTGAGTTCCAGGGGTCCTGAAAACATGTAAGTTACTCGTATTTCCGGAGAAAAATCGACATGAAAATAATATTTTTCATCCCTACACTTCATATAGGAAAGTAATAGTTACTGCACATCTCAAACCAATGTTTACTTTCTCTTGCCTATATCGGTACATAGGAAGAAGGTATTGTTTTCATGTCGATTTTTCAAATTCGAGTTTTCTTCAGATCTCCACGTTGTCAGACCCCCTGAACGCAAAAAACATGTTTTAGCGATTGATCTGTGTGTGTGTGTGTGTGTGTGAACAGAATATCTCAGAAACGAAACATCGTACAAAGTTAAAACTTGAAACTTAAGTTAGATACCACTAGAGGAACCGACACGAAAATTTTCATCAAAATCGGTCAACCGGAAGTAGTAGTTTATTCGTGTAATTTTTCACTTTTTTACGATTTACTTAAAAACGGCTACGATTTTTTTTTAAATCGCCTCAGGTACTAAACTTTTTATGCTCTACAAGATAGGGTAAGTGCCATGTTTGCTGAAATTATTGGGAAGAGTGTTTTCTCGTAACAAAATTGTTTTCTTAAGATTGCAACTTTACTACGCATTTTAGCGCAAAAATGTATATAATAAAAGTTGTAGAGAATTTAAATTTCTACAAATTTTATTTAAAACATTTTTTTATAACTCTTGGTTTAGCGGTAATTAACGATTTTCTGTTTTTTTTTCTCACGAAAACGTGTAAATAAATCGATTGTTTTAAAGATTTCTCTGGTAGTATGCATTTTACTACAAAAGTGTATATAATAAAGTTTATAGGAAATTAGTAGATCTAATACAACTTTTATTTTAAGCGTTTTTCTTTGCCCTTTGAGCCTAGTTTAGCGTGAAAGAGTGATTTTTTTTATATTATTAAGACAAACTAAGGTTGGTTTTCATTATGCATCATTTACTCATGATTCAATAAAGTTATGTTTTTGAGGTTAGTTTTTTGTTTATTTCTAATGTTAGGTAGGTTATATTGTTCACTATTAACATTGGCAAGAGAAAGTCGTGTGACTGTTTCACACTAATTTTTTTGTTTTTATTTGTTTTATGGTAGACCTTTTTTATAAAAACGATTTGACAGATAAAAATTAGTGACTAAACCCTGAATCCTGGTTGAGAGGGCTAAGAAGCCCTATGATGGCGACATCGTGTTAAGGAACACCTGGTCGCTCGGGGAACAATATAACAGAATAATTGCAACCTCAAGAAATTGAGGGGGAATTTTATAGTTTAAATAGGAAATAGGATTCTGGTTCGTGGGACATTGGAACTGGGACTTGAAAGGAGGTAATTTATTTTTAGAAGTTATTTGTGGAAAATTTAAATTAAGGGACAAGTGGGTTTAAGAGCGGCTCTTTTATTTTATTTTATATTTCAGTGGCCTTTTTCAGTTTTGTGGGAGTCCTATTATCTTGGGGAGGGGAAGGCATGCATTTTACTGAACGTGGACTAAAGGTATAATTTAAGGTAGGGGTTAGTTTATGATTTCAGGGGAGACGGAAAGGGTAGAGTTTGGCATAATCACCGGCCTTTTTATGTTCTGATCAAACCCGAAACGCTTGGCAAGGAAACAAAAAATGTGCGATGAGTATTTCAAGAAAAGATCAACCATCTAAGTTATCTGTATACAGACTACAAATATATGAACATAAATTATTCTTAACATGACAAGCATGCCGATTAAATTCAATTTCATTTCGGTCTAAGATCAATTAAATATTAATTATTAAATTCCTTACAGTACCTAATAGATAGTCTAACAATTAATCTAGAAGAGATTACAACTAGATAATAATTCTGATTATGAATTTTAATAAAAAAAAAAAAACTAATAAAAATCGAACACTCACATACTTTTCACAATAGATGACACGTCATTATAAAAAAGAAAATCATAAAAATATATCCGAAAAGAAATAAAAATAAAACAAATGAAAATAAAGAAAAATACTATTGAATACGCAAACTAATTAAAATTAAATAACGACACAATATTCAATTGTTGGTTTATATTTTTTTATTGTGTTTTAATTATGATCATACATATATAGTGTAGGTAGTTAATTAGTTACAAAGTAATGAACCGACGTCCTTGTGTTTACACCACTGAACTAATTTATTGAATGTATTGTGTTAAAAGAATACCCATTCAAGTATGCACAGGGCCTACATTCATTACGTTATGTAATCGTATAAATAGATTTCGCATGGCAAGTACAGTCATTTGAGTAACGAGTTTGCCCTTGTTTCCAACGAGGAGTAAAGGGGGGAAAGCATCAGTGCGCATGCGCGACTGCTTTAATTTCACTACGACAAACATAACAGCTTATACCGGGTGATTTTTTAGTCCTGTTACCCAATTGTTAATGTCTGGTAATTTTTTTCTAAGAAAGGGATATTTTGTTTTGTGACACAAAGTTGGTAGCCCTACTCAACCGGTATAGATACGACAGTTTGAGTTGATTCTCCTTGAGTTGCGTAAAATTTTGTGCTGTTTCCAGTTGTGTTACGAACAGAATGTCTATAACCCTAGAACAACGGGTTTTCATTATTGAACTATATTTTGCTACGAAATCGTATGCGAGTGTAAAAGAATCATTTTAAATTAAATTTTTTGGTGTTCCTCCACTCTATTCTAGTCAATTTCTATGCTAACTAACTGATTTTTAGAGGCAGGTATTGTTTGCAGCAGAAAACGTAGTGGTCGACCAACTCTCTTGACAGATGACGTTAAGAGAATGTGAAAACAAGATTGCTCAATTCTCCATGGAAAAGTTTACAAAAACTTTCCTCGCATGTTGATTTGTCATGTTCGAGTGCTCAGAAAGCTGCTAAAAAATTGAAATTGTATCCGTATCACATACGATTAGTTCTAGAGCTTCAGCCTCCAGATTTAAACAAGAGATTGTTTTAGGATAAAAGACATTCTGTTCGTAGCACGACCGGAAATGGGACAAAATTTTACACAGCTCAAGGAGAATCAACTCACACTGCCATATCCATACTGGTTGAGTAGGGCTACCAACTTAGTGTCACAAAACCAAATGTATTTTTTTTAGAAAAATATTACCAGACATTAACAATTGGGTAACAGGACTAAAAAATCACTCTGTACTATACCCAGAGCATATACAGTTTATCGCGGAACCTTTTGTAGATTAAATGTACGAATGTAACTGTTTGTTACAGTAAACACAAATATCGGTTTCTCGAAAACGTAGTCGAACTATTCACAGTGCTAAAATGTTGTGAAGTTGAATCTAAACAAAAATGGCTATCCGTGCCTCTTAACAGAAGCCGTGAGCGAGCTGCTAACTACTGTGATGTTTTTCTTTTCACAATTCGAAAAATAAAAAAGGACGTGAATAATTAAGGATGCGAAGAAGCTATTCTTTAACAGTTTTGTTGACACCTGGTAAAAAAATAAACGGTTAGGTAGATACTAGAGAGACTGATAATGAAAACGCGGACGTCAGCAATAGTAAAAAATCTGGTGTGAAACACTCACACAACTTTCTCTTGCCAATGCAAATGATTAATAATAAACCTAACATTATTAATAAAATATTAGAAATAAACAAAAACTAACCTCAAAAACATAACCTTATTTTAATCATGAGTGAATGACGCAAAATGACAATCGAACTCAGTTTGGCTTAAAAATACGGAAAATCACGCTTTCACGCTAAACTAGGCTCTGTAGAGAAAAATGCTCTAAACAAAAGTTGTAGATCTTTTAATTTTCTATAAATTTAATTATATACACTTTTGTCGTTAAATGCATACTAAGAACGAAATGTTAAAAAAATCGATTTTTCTTACGTTTTCGTGAGAAAAAAACAGAAAATCGCAAATTACCGCTAAACTAAGCGTTATACAAAAAAATGTTTGAAATAAAAGTTGTAGAATTTTACATTCTCTACAACTTTTATTATATAACGTTTTGCGCTAAAATGCATATTAAAGCCGCAATCTTAAAAAGAAAATGTTTTTACGTAAAAACAGCCTCAAGCAGAATTTCAGCAAACATGGCGCCTACCTTATATTGTAGAGCATAAAAAATGTAGTAAACCAGTTGATTTTTAAAAAAATCGTAGGACTAGTTTTTGAGAAAATCGCAAAAAAGTGAAAAATTATACGAATAAACTACTTCTTCCGGTTGACCGATTTTGATGAAAATGTTCGTGTCGGGTCCGGTAGTGGTATGTAGCTTAAGTTCTAAGTTGTAAGTTTGTACGATGTTCCGTTCCTGAGATATTCTGTTCACACACACACACACAGACCAATTATTGCTAAAAACATGTTTTATGGGTTCAGGGGGTCTGAAAACGTATAGATCCGGTGAAAACTCGATTTCTTTAAAATCGACATGAAAACAATACTTTCCTTCCTATATATTCATATAGGCAAGAGAAAGTAAAGAAGGCGATTCATTCGTAATTACAGTAAATCAAACATTTCTAGTCATTTAATTAAGCTATAGGCAATATTCCGGTAAATTTATTTTCTATAAGGTTTATGAAGAAAACATTTTCTCGGAATAAACCACAGCTTACAAAATGTATGTAGAAACTGGAAGGTAGTGAAATGTACGCGAAGTGTCTCACTGTTGAGGTTGGCAGCACTGCAAATATTCCACTTCCCTTCCTCACAGCCTGTACATGCGCAAAAGGCAATCTCGTTACTTCAGTATCTATATTTATTTTGGATTTGAAAAACATTTCATTAACAATTACTCCTATTTCAATTAACTTCTGTTTCGATGCTACAGAGACATCATGTACAATATCAATTGTACGTTCGTTGCTTATTATCTTACAGTTATCTTATCTCACAGTTTTTAACAATGGAATACAAAATATATTTTAAAATCTGGTGTGAAACACTCGCATAACTTTCTCTTCCCAATGCAAATAATTAACAATACAACATAACATTAGTAATAAAACATTAGAAGCAAACAAAAAAACTAATCTCAAAAAACATAACCTAATTTTAATCATGAGTGAATAATGCCAAATGAAATCAACCTCGGTTTGTTATAAAAATACGGAAAATTACTATTTCACGCTAAACTAGGCTCTGTAGAGAAAAATTTTATATATAAAAGCTGTAGATCTTTTAATTTCCTATAAATTTTATTATACACTTTTTGCCGTAAAATGCACACTAAGGCTGAAATCTTTTTCCAAAACCATGCCAGGACACTCTGAAAAGCATCTACTTTTTACTTTCTCTTGCCTATATGAATATATAGGAAGGAGAGTATTGTTTTCATGTCGATTTTTCGAAATCGGGTTTTCACCGGATCTACACGTTTTCAGACCCCCTGAACCCAAAAAACATGTTTTTAGCGATTGGTCTGTGTGTATACAAAATATCTCAAGAACGGAACATCGTACGAACTTGAAACTTAAGTTACATACCACTACCGGACTCGACACGAACATTTTCATCAAAATCGGTCAAACGGAAGTAGTAGTTTATTCGTGTCATTTTTCACTTTTTTGCGATTTTCTCAAAAACTAGTCCTACGATTTTTTTTAAAATCGCCTGGTTTACTCAATTTTTTATTCTCTACAAGATAGGGTAGGCGTCATGTTGGCTGAAATTCTGGGTGAGGCCGTTTTCACGTAAAAACATAGTTTTTTTAAGATTACGGCTTTAATATGCAATTTAGAGCAAAAATTTATACAATAAAAGTTGTAGAAAATTTAAAATTCTACAACTTTTATTTCAACCATTTTTTGTATAACGCTTAGTTTAGCGGTAATTTGCGATTTTTTTGTTTCTCACGAAAACGTGAGAAAAATCGATTTTTTTAAGATTTCGGCCTTAGTATGCATTTTACGACAAAAGTGTATATAATTAAATTTATAGAAAATTAAAAGATCTACAACTTTTATTTAGAGCATTTTTCTCTACAGAGCCTAGTTGAGCGTGAAAGATTGATTTTCCGTATTTTTAGGCCAAACTGAGGTTGATTTTCATTTTCAGTGTTTCTCTCATGATTGAAATAAGGTTATGATTTTGAGGTTAGTTTTTTGTTTATTTGTAATGCTTTATTACTATTGTAAGGTTTATTGTTAATTATTTGCATTGGCAAGAGAAAGTCGTGTGAGTGGTTCACACCAGATTTTTACCCTATAAATGACACCTTCACTTCATTCACCACAGGGTCCAACTGTATAATGAAATTCATTACTTTCACAGGAGATAACTGTGATTAGTGTCACAGTACACCTCTACCTCTTCTCTTATTAAATATTTCAGCCATATAATTGACTGACCATGTGTTAAGAAACACAACTAGTTTTTGTAGCCATGGGACTAACAGATCGAGTGCAAATAAATTTAACACTCCATTGATTTACAGATAAGGAAAAATTTCTTAAAACCTTATGTTTGGAGTGTAGCATTATACGGGAGTGAAACGTGGGTGATAGGCGCTGTAGGAAAAAAGAGGAGAGACGCTTTTGAAATGCGGTGTTATAGGAAAATTTTAAAGATTAGATGGGTAGACAAAATAAGTAAGTTAGAGTTTATAGAGTTTTTAGAGTGGATGAAAAAAGAAATATATGGAAGCATCTTACCAAAAGAAGGGATAGGCTAGTGGGGCATATCCTAAGACATCGAGGTATTGGGCTATCAATAATGGAGGGTAACATTGAGGAAGTAAATTGTAGAGGGAGGCAAAGATTAGAATATATAAAGCAAATTACAAAAGATGTAGGGTGTTACAGGTATGTAGATATGAAACGACTTTCGCAAGATATCACAGCTTGGAGAACTGCATCAAACCAGTCGAGAGACTGATGACAAAAAAAACTCCACTTGCTTATTTGAGCAAGATAGAACATAGCTTGGAGAACTGCATCAAACCAGTCGAGAGACTGATGACAAAAACCTCCACTTGCTTATTTGCGCAAGATAGAACATAGCTTGGAGAACTGCATCAAACCAGTCGAGAGACTGATGACAAAAAAACTCCAATTGCTTATTTGCGCAAGATAGAACATAGCTTGGAGAACTGCATCAAACTAGTCGAGAGACTGATGACAAAAAAAACTCCACTTACTTATTTGCGCAAGATAGGACATAGCTTGGAGAACTGCATGAAACCAGTCGAGAGACTGATGACAAAAAAAACTCCACTTGCTTATTTGTGCAAGATAGGACATAGCTTGGAAAACTGCATCAAACTAGTCGAGAGACTGATGACAAAAAAAACTCCACTTGCTTATTTGCGCAAGATAGGACATAGCTGGGAGAACCGCATCAAACTAGTCGAGAGACTGATGACAAAAAAACTCCACTTGCTTATTTGCGCAAGATAGGACATAGCTGGGAGAACCGCATCAAACTAGTCGAGAGACTGATGACAAAAAAACTCCACTTGCTTATTTGCGCAAGATAGGACATAGCTGGGAGAACCGCATCAAACTAGTCGAGAGACTGATGACAAAAAAACTCCACTTGCTTATTTGCGCAAGATAGGACATAGCTGGGAGAACCGCATCAAACTAGTCGAGAGACTGATGACAAAAAAACTCCACTTGCTTATTTGCGCAAGATAGGACATAGCTGGGAGAACCGCATCAAACTAGTCGAGAGACTGATGACAAAAAAACTCCACTTGCTTATTTGCGCAAGATAGGACATAGCTGGGAGAACCGCATCAAACTAGTCGAGAGACTGATGACAAAAAAACTCCACTTGCTTATTTGCGCAAGATAGGACATAGCTGGGAGAACCGCATCAAACTAGTCGAGAGACTGATGACAAAAAAACTCCACTTGCTTATTTGCGCAAGATAGGACATAGCTGGGAGAACCGCATCAAACTAGTCGAGAGACTGATGACAAAAAACTCCACTTGCTTATTTGCGCAAGATAGGACATAGCTGGGAGAACCGCATCAAACTAGTCGAGAGACTGATGACAAAAAATACTCCACTGCCTGTTATTAGCGATTAATTATATATAAATGACTTATTTATACTAATATTTAACTATACAATAAACTTACGTATAATTATGTATAATTTATTTTTTTATAATTATACAATAATCGAATAGAATAGAATAAAAAAATAACTGCATACTTTCATCACTTGCTGTACGATGTTATTATTATGAAAAGACTTATTGTATGAAAGAATTAAGTTAACTGAAAAGGAAAGTAAATATTAACATACAGCGTTCATTTTATGTATTATATTTTATCTTTAATACAATAATACATGAATACAACACGAATAACAAGGTCAATATCAAAGTATCATCTTCTTCTCTCAATACAAAAATAATAATAATAATAATAATACAATTTCATGAGTCGTCTGGCCTTCAATTATTGTGGTTATAAAAATATAATAATAATTCTATAATTCACATATTAGCCTATTATACAATTAAAAATACGTACAGTCCAGCCTCTCTTAGTTTGCTCCTAATGTAAACAAATAATGACGTCACTGAGCATGCGCATTATATCAAAATGTGTACACGCTGATTAAAAAGTAACAACACAAAAGTATTTAAATACAAAATACTTTTAAAAAGTATTTTTATAAATGAAATTGTTAGGCCTACATCATATCATGTACATCCAAATGTTATAAATAAAAATAAATAATTAAATTCATTCACGATACATACATAACCTTTGAAAGCAAAACTAAAAA
This sequence comes from Catonia carolina, assembly GCA_035578175.1. Lineage (NCBI taxonomy): Eukaryota > Metazoa > Arthropoda > Insecta > Hemiptera > Achilidae > Catonia > Catonia carolina. The sequence goes on along the minus strand of JAQMRL010000029.1, from coordinate 372,895 downwards.
TGATATTAAGATATTATGATATAAAAATGATATTGTGGTAATTTTATTATATGGTAGGGTGTACATTTATTGGATTGATTGATTTAATTGGTTGTAGTATTTAGTTGTCGGATTCATGACTGATGTTTTTAGTACTTTAAGTACCTGCCCGTAATAGACAGGTGGAGTGTCAAATTATTTACACTCAACCTGTTCGTTGCAGGGCTAAAATAAATAGTTCTGTTTCTTATCACATAGTCAGCCAATTAAATGACTGAATCATTTAAGAACAGAAGAGGTAGATGTGTACTGTGACACTAATCAGAGTTATCTCCTCTGAAAGTAATGGATTTTATTATACAGCCAGACCCTGTGGTGAATGAAGTGAAAGTGTCATTTGCAGAGTGGAAAATATGTGCTTTTCAGAGGGCCCGGCATGCTGATAAGCATACTTTTCCACTCAGTGAGGAAGGCAATGGTAAACCACATCACTCCTCGTTTTACTTAGTAAAACCTCTGCAGGTTTTAAACCAGCCTTTTGGCTAATGACCTAAACAACAACACTTTAAATACTTATAATTTAAAAAATTGTTAACTTAATAGGAATACGACATCCGTAAAGTCGTAGATTCTAGATTGCACCCTGTAGTAGGTGGCTTTAGTTTGTTGACAGTAGGAGCAAACTAAGAATGGATGAACTGTAGTATTTTTTACCACATGGTAAGTAATTTCTTTCGTAACATCTCCACCATTGTTAAGAATATATCCAACCAAGTTTAATTTGAATTTAATTTAATATTTTTATAACAGCAATTATTGACACCATAAAATGATAATGTTAGTCATAAAAGTTGTTTAGCCTTTTATCATAGATATAAAATACTTCCGTATTTATGTTTATCATAATTTTTAATCACGTCATAATATTAATAAATACATAATTATTAAAAATCTGGTGTGAAACACTCACACAACTTTCTCTTGCCAATGCAAATAATTAACAATATTGTGATACTTATTGCTAAGGTCCGTTTCGGGATCTAGGTTATTAAATAATTAATACGCTAAAGTTCACAAATTACAAATATTTATTAGACTAAACGATTACAAAATAAATGATTAAACTAATTATAATTAAATAACACAATAAATGATTTAATAATTCACTTAAAATAGATAATAAACAATAAATAACTTACAATCACTTTTATAGCTTACACAGACATACAACACAAACTGAATTCACAAAACTACACATTAACTTTACAATACACACACAACAAAGAGACGGTATAACAATCTTGCTCGGATACGTAATCTGTTTACGCACCTCGACAATCAAACGGCAAAGATCACACGAATACTGACTGACCGCCGCCCGGGGGCCTCCTTTTATTATCATTCACAAAGATCGTTCCAGAACAAGGTAGAGAAATCTACTCAAGTACAAAAATAACTCTTTATTAATGAATGCTAGAAAAATCCCTTTGTTAACAAGTCAACTGTTGTAAATAGAAACGTAAACAACCTCATAAACAACTTCATAAAAATAGCTGTACACAATAGTTAGTATACCTAAACTTTATGATAGTTATTTCAACCCTTATGAATGAATAGACACTTTTATGGTTACAACTGTCATTTACAAAACTGATCTTATTGTGTAAGTTATTGTTATTTTATTATTTCTTAACTATGTTTATGAATGGAATTCTGGAAGATTCGTGAGCGATCCCGTCTTTTCTCGATCTTGTTACAATATAATCTAACATTAGTAATAAACAAAAAACTAAACTTAAAAACCATAACCTTACTTTAATCAAGAGTGAAAGACGCAAAATGAAAATCGACCTGTTTGGCTTAAAACTACAGAAAATCACTCTTTCACGCTAAACTAGGCTCTGTAGAGAAAAATGCTCTAAATAAAACTTGTAGATGTTTTATAATGAAATTCATTACTTTTAGAGGAGATAACTCTGATTAGTGTCACAATACACCTCTACCTCTTCTCTTCTTAAATGATTCACTCATTTAATTGGCTGACCATGTGATAAGAAACAGAACTATTTATTTTAGTTCTTCAACTAACAGAATGAGTATAAATAATTTGATACTCCACCTGTCTGTTATGGGCAAATCTACTAAGATAATCATTTTAAAATTTTTATCATAAATGCAAAAACAATTAAATTGATTCGTAAGATTGTTAATCAATAAAATGAAACTGTAAATCATTTAAGAAATAGAAACATAAAATTTTAGATAAAAACAAAGAAGCATTTGAAATCAATTTCATAACTGACCTCCTAACATAACTTGTCCATGAAATGTTAATGTCAGTGCAGCTGCAGCACAAATTTTTTCAAAGAATTATTTCTCTAAACAAGACGTTTTTCCTTAAAATGTAACAAACAAAAACCAACCATGAAAATCAAACAAACACACACACGCGCGCGCGCGCACGCACACACAGACCAATCGCTAAAACAAATTTTTTGGGTTCAGGGGGTCTGAAAACGTGTAGATCCAGTGAAAACTCGATTCGAAAAACCGACATGAAAACAATACTTTCCTTCCTTTATATTCATATAGGGAAGAGAAAGTAAAAATGAAAATCATTACAAAAATTAGGTTATTAATCAATAAAATTAAAGTGTAAATCATTTAAGAAATAGAAACATAAAATTTTAGATGAAAACAAAGAAGCATTTGAAATCAATTTCATCATTGACCTCCTAACATAACTCTTGTCCATGAAATGTTAATGTCAGAGCAGCTGCAGCACAAATTTTTTCAAAGAATTATTTTTCTAAACAAGACCTTTTTCCTTAAAATGTTACAAACAAAAACCAACCATGAAAATCAAACAAACAAAATATTATTTTATTTCAAATAATTATGTAAAAGTAGAATTCATTAGATACGGTGACCGTTTAAACTCAGGGACGTTTTATAAAAATTTAATATTTGTCGGAGATGCAATAAAGGTTAAAATGGAAAATATATTCCGATAAAATTTAAGAAAATACTGAAAAAAATCAAATATCAAAAAAGAAGCAGTTCCTCATTTCCTACCATAAATCTTAATTCTTTTCCATAATGTTCTTTTTTCTGTTCTCGCTTTCAAGGTTTTTGTAGTTTCTCTTTACCTGATAATAATAATACACAATCATTGTACTGCATAAAACTTGAAAAAATTAAATCTTCAATATTTCTCAAGTTAAACCTTACCAGATAATCTTATGAAAAATAATAATAAACTTAGAATCTAAAACACAATCGAAAATGTAATTCTGTTTTATCTTCAACTAAGATAAAACAATTACTTTTCTTTTAGAAAAAATCTGGTGTGAAACACTCACACAACTTTCTCTTGCCAATGCGAATAATTAACAATAAACCTAACATTATTAATAAAATATTAGAAATAAACAAAAAACTAACCTCAAAAACATAACCTTATTTTAATCATGAGTGAATGATGCAAAATGAAAATCAACCTCAGTTTGGCTTAGAAATACGGAAAATCACTCTTTCTCTCTAAACTAGGCTCTGTAGAGAAAAATGCTTTAAATAAAAGTTGTAGATCTTTTAATTTTCTATAAATTAAATTATATACACTTTTGTCGTAAAATGCATACTAAGGCCGAAATCTTAAAAAAATCAATTTTTCACACATTTTCGTGAGAAAAAAAACAGAAAATCGCAAATTACCGCTAAACTAAGCGTTATACAAAAACTTGTTTGAAATAAAAGTTGTAGAATTTTTAATTCTCTACAACTTTTATTACATAAAGTTTTGCGCTAAAATGCATATTAAAGCTGTAATCTTAAAACAAACAACGTTTTTATGTGAAAACAGCCTCACCCAGAATTTCAGCAAACATGACGCCTACCCTATCTTGTAGAGAATAAAAAATTGAGTAAACCAGGCGATTTTTAAAAAAATCGTAGGACCAGTTTTTGAGAAAATCGCAAAAAAGTGAAAAATTACACGAATAAACTACCACTTCCGGTTGACCGATTTTGATGAAAATGTTCGTGTCGAGTCCGGTAGTGGTACGTAACTTAAGTTTCAAGTTTCAAGTTCGTACGATGTTCCGTTCTTGAGAATTCTGTTCACACACACACACACACACACACATTCACTCACACGCACGCACGCACGCACGCGCACACACACACATACACACACACACACACACACACATAGGCACACACACAGACCAATCGCTAAAAACATGTTTTTTGGGTTCAGGGGGTCTGAAAACGTATAGATCCGGTGAAAACTCGATTTCGAAAAATCGACATGAAAACAATACTTTCCTTCCTATATATTCATATAGGCAAGAGAAAGTAATAATGTAAAAATTTTTCATGTTATACTCACTTTGCGGCGAGGAAACTGCTTTTTTTCTTTTTTGTAATAAAGAAATAACTACTCATAACAGTCAGGCGGAGTGGTAAATTATTTGCACTCTATCAGCTAATTGCTGGGCTACAAAACAAGTTCTCTCTCTCTCTAATCACATGGTCACCCAATTATAAAGGTAGACAAAGGTATATTTTATATAAAAGGGGACATCCCTCTGAAAAATTTATACTTTCTCTTGCCTATATTAATATATAGAAAGGAAAGTATTGTTTTCATGTCGATTTTTCAAAATCAAGTTTTCACCAGATCTACACGTTTTCAGACCCCCTAAACCAAAAAAACATGTTTTCAGCGATTGTGCTGAGTGTGTGTGTGTGTGTGTGTGTGTGTGTGTGTGTGTGTGTGTGTGTGTGTGTGTGAACACAATATCTCAAGAACTGAACATTGCACGAAGTTGAAACTTGAAACTTAAGTTAGGAAGTAGAAGTTTATTCGTGCCATTTTTCACTTTTTTGGATTTTCTCAAAAACAAGTCCTACGATTTTTTTAAAAATCGCCTTATTTACAAAACTTTTTATGCTCCACAAGATAGTGTAGGTGCCATGTCTGCTGAAATTCTTGGGAAGGCTGATTTCTCGAAAAAATTGTTTTTTTTAAGATTACGACTTAAATATGCATTTTAGCGCAAAAATGTATCTAGTAAAAGTTGTAGAGAATTTAAAAATCTGCAACTTTTAATTCAAACATTTTTTTGTATAACGCTTAGTTTAACGGTAATTAGCAATTTTCTGTTTTTTTCTCACGAAAACGTGTAAAAAAAATCGATTTTATTAAGATTTCGGCCTTAGCATGCATTTTAAGACAAAAAAGTACAATCAAATTTATAGGAAATTAAAATATCTACAGCTTTTATTTAGAGCATTTTTCTCTACAGAACCTAGTTTAGCGAGAAAGAGTAATCTAATTATATATTTTAAGCCAAACTTAGGTTCATTTTTATTTTGCGTTATTCACTCATGATTAAAACAAGGTTATGTTTATTGAGGTTAGTTTTTTTTATTTATTTCTAAATTTTATTACTAATGTTAGGTTATATTTTTCATTATCAGCATTGGCAAGAGAAAGTCGTGTGAGTGTTTTACACCAGATTTCATTTTTTTATATTTTTCTAATAGAAACATAATTAACAAGTTTTATAACTTTTCCTAAAAGTTAGTTTTTTTGACTTTCGCGCTTTCTGAAATGATCCATCAATGTAAACTCTTTCTTTCTTTCTCTCCTTCCCACCCTACCTTCTCCCTCGATCCATCCCTCTTTCCCCTCCCCATACCCTCTCTCTCTCCCCCTTCCTTCATTTCTCTCTTCAACTCCTCTCTCTCTCACTCCCTTCCTTCTCCCTCTCCCTCCCTCTCTCCATCCCTCAATCTCGCTCTCTCCCCCTCTCTCCTTTCCGCCCTTCCTTCTGCCCCTCTCTCCATCCCTTTTATCTCTCTCTCGCTCTCTCTTCCTTTCCCTCTATCTCCCCCCTCCCCAGCCCCCTTCTATCTCTCGCTCTCTCCCTTCCTCTCTCTCTTCAACTCCTATCTCTCCCTCCCTCTCTTTCCCTCTCTCTCTCTCTTTCTCTCTCTCTGTATGATGATACAAGATAAGGATTATTTTTTGGATAAAATGAAGAGTGACTTTAAAATGTTTAGCCAAGAGAAGACATGCACTTTGTGAACGAGAAGCAGTCTACAAGGCGTGTACAATGTACGAGTATAGTATAGGCCTCGCTAACAGAATAGATCTATTTATTCCTAAATGAATAACATTATTTTCTTTCATTTTAGACAAAAACAAAAGTGGAATGCACTTACTAGAAGAGGACAACAAAAGGTGAAACACGTGTCGCTAAAAATACCAACTTTACTTCACAATATACAATAACGATCAATTTTTATTAGCATGTTATGTAGTTTGGATTCGTTTTATAAATATTGTCGACGGAAACCGAAATTAATTTCCTGGAACTCGGATTAAATTGATAATAAGATAGATTATCGGTATAAATTAACATAAATTTTGAAGTGTTTTGAAGAAATTATCATCAATAAATTTATAATTTGAATTTTTTTATAAACCAGATTACGATATAAATTTATTTATTTTATTTATTTAAGTATACATCGAAGGTTCCTGGTTCAAATATTATTAAAGGTAGTTACTTTTATACATATTTGAATACTAGACAGTGGTTGTGGGTGTACTTTGATGGTTGGGTTCAATTAACCATACTCTCTCAGGAGTGGTCGACCTGGGTCTGTACAAGACTACACAGTCTCATTTACACGTCATACACATCATCCTCATCTCATTGGGAGATGGGGTTGCTTATTGTTCTCAATTGAACAGATTGCAACGTACACACATTAGGAATTAAAAAAAAAAAAAATTTAGGTTTATTGTTAATTATTTGCAATGGCAAGAGAAAATTGTGTGAGTGTTTCACACCAGATTTTTTTTTTTTTTGTTTAACGTCCGACTGTTTTGCAATTACTGCTAATGCAGACGGTACGGTGAGAAGGATGATAGGTAAAATGAGTGATGAAAAAATGCCACACCTGACCAGGAATCGAACCCGGGACCCCGGCGTAGAAGCCAGTAGCGCTAACCACTACGCCAACGGGCCGAACACATGAACTATAAACTAAACCTACCACATGAACTGTAAAGAATCTGTCAAATATTTTATTCTATCAACATCATTATCAGGTGATACTTCTATCTGAACCAAATATAACTAAATACTTTTTTCAAAATTTAATTTCTTAAAATCTGTTTTTCATATATAGTCAATTTCATTCTCTCTGACATTTCATTTTTTTATTTGTAATGACAGTTTTTGGTAGTAGTTTAAATTGATTAAATAGTTTTTCATTTAAATTTAATGATCTAGAGGTAAAGTCGTCGCCAAAATCAGCTGTTTAACAGCTGATTTTCGGAGATGAAGGTTCCTGGTTCAAATCCTAGTAAAGGTAGTTACTTTAATACGGATTTGAATGCTAGACAGTGGTTACCGGTGTACTTTGATGGTTGGGGTTCAATTAACCATACTCTCTCAGAAATGGTCGACCTGAGTCTGTAGAAGACTACACAGTCTCATTGACACGTCATACACATTATTCTCATCTCATTGGGTCATGGGGTTGTTTATTGTTCTCAATTGAACAGATTGCAACGTACACACGTTAAGGAATAAAAAAAATAATAAAATAAAATTTATTATAAACGTTTCCCACCTAGCTGAGTTTAGTTGTTGGACAACGCTCATTGATTAACGAATCATTGCACTACATAATGCACTTGGTTTTACAATCCTACACTATCGGAATATATATATATTTTTTTTATCTTTTATTTGTTATCGGGAACTGTACTTAGTTGACAACTACCCAATTTTATCGCTGCTTTTTGCTGTATTTTTTTTGTTTTGGCGTGGATTAGACATGAGTTTAAACAGGGACCCCCCAGTAGAGTTTGTTCATGGATGGCTGTCAACTGGTCACCATACAAAGTCGCTTGCCCAACCGGTGTAACTTAAAAAATAATAGCGACTTTCTACCAGCTAACTGACTGGGCTGGCCCGAAGGCCATCGGTATATATTTTTTTTTTTTCCTAATTTGTGTACGTTGCAATTTGTTTGATTTAGAACAATAAGCAACCCGACGACCCAATCAGATGAGGATGATGAGTATGACGTGTAAATGAGATGTAGTCTTGTACTGACCCAGGCCGACCATTCCTGAGAGAGTATGGTTAATTGAAACCCAACCATCAAAGTACACCGGTAACCACTGTCTAGTATTCAGATCCGTATAAAAGTAACTACCTTTACTAGGATTTCAACCAGGAACCTTCGTCTCCGAAAATCAGCTGATTTTGGCGACGACTTTACCTCTAGACCAACCCGGTGGGTTCGGTACATTTAAAAGTATTTTCAAGATCACAGCTGTTTACACGTTCCTTTTACTTCAGTTTGTTTTAATCATGATAACCGATCTTTAAACACGAAAAAGACTATCATTTCAGTAATGTTTAATCAAAAGAATATTTTAAAATAAATAGTTAACCAACTATTAAATAAATCATACTTCAACCAAGCTGCCCATAACAGACTGCAGGTGGAGTGTCAAATTATTTACACTCAATCTGTTTGTTGCAGGGCTAAAATAAATAGTTCTGTTTCTTATCACATGGTCACCCAATTAAATGAGTGAATCATTTAAGAAGAGAAGAGGTAGAGGTGTACTGTAACACTAATCAGAGTTATCTCCTCTGAAAGTAATGAATTTCATTATACAGCCAGACCCTGTGGTGAATGAAGTGAAGGTGTCATTTTCAGAGTGGAATATGTGCTTTTCAGAGGGCCCGGCATGCTGATAAGCGTACTTTTCCACTGAGTGAGGAAGGCAATGGTAAACCACCTCACTCCTCGTTTTACTTAGCAAAAACCTCTAGAGGTTCAAACCAGCCTTTCGGCTGTTGACCTAAACAACAACAACCGATCTTTAAACACGAAAAAGACAATCATTTCAGTAATGTCTAATCAAAAAGAATATTTGAAAATAAATACGTTAACCAAGTATTAAATAAATCATATCGATACATAATACACAATACATAATTTATTAAACAATCGATACATACAGCTTTATAAAGATGTTTCACTTAATTATTATTTTCAGTCTTTTACTACAAATGATTTATTACGTTACAAACCGCGAAGGTAAAATATTTGATGCGATCCTTCGACTAAGCCCTTAATTTTATATTTTGCTAATGATTTATAACATCATCTGAGAAACTCACTGATGTGTTAAAACCATAGTAGTATAACGGTTGTATTTTAGATAGTTTTCTTTTTTTTTCTTTTATGAATATACAATCCGTGGATGTTGTTGATACATTGCAAACTTGTCTAAACCAAATATGTTCAAACATAAGAACTGGTTTCAAAAATATTTTATGATAAATGATCGGACGTCTCATTGACCCTGCTAGAAGACATTCATCTTCTTCTTCTTATTAATCATAATAATATAGATTCATTTAAGTTAATTCTGTCATTCGCAGAAGCTAATTTCTACAAAAATATAAATGGTTTGTTGGATACAAATAAAATAATTGCGAAATTTATCTTTTTCGCTAATGAATCGAGCAAATTGTAAAAATTGCAAAATATATCAATACTTGTGCTAATTACGAAGGTCGATTGAAAGTTCCGTGCAAAATTAAAAAATACTTAATTGTTTGGGGTAAACCTTTTTTATTTTTCGACATAGTCTCCTTTTAGGCTTATACACTTCGTCCAACGCTGCTCTAGTTTGATGATCCCTTCCGAATAATAGGATTTGTCCAAGTTTGAAAAATAGCCATTCGTTCCTGCAATTTATCTTTTTCGCTAATGAATCGAGCAAATTGTAAAAATTGCAAAATATATCAATACTTGTGCTAATTACGAGGGTCGATTGAAAATTCCGTGCAAAAATAAAAAATACTTAATTGTTTGGGGTAAACCTTTTTTATTTTTCGACATAGTCTCCTTTTAGGCTTATACACTTCGTCCAACGCTGCTCTAGTTTGATGATCCCTTCCGAATAATAGGATTTGTCCAAGTTTGAAAAATAGCCATTCGTTCCTGCAATTTATCTTTTTCGCTAATGAATCGAGCAAATTGTAAAAATTGCAAAATATATCAATACTTGTGCTAATTACGAGGGTCGATTGAAAATTCCGTGCAAAAATAAAAAATACTTAATTGTTTGGGGTAAACCTTTTTTATTTTTCGACATAGTCTCCTTTTAGGCTTATACACTTCGTCCAACGCTGCTCTAGTTTGATGATCCCTTCCGAATAATAGGATTTGTCCAAGTTTGAAAAATAGCCATTCGTTCCTGCAATTTATCTTTTTCGCTAATGAATCGAGCAAATTGTAAAAATTGCAAAATATATCAATACTTGTGCTAATTACGAGGGTCGATTGAAAATTCCGTGCAAAAATAAAAAATACTTAATTGTTTGGGGTAAACCTTTTTTATTTTTCGACATAGTCTCCTTTTAGGCTTATACACTTCGTCCAACGCTGCTCTAGTTTGATGATCCCTTCCGAATAATATAATTTGTCCAAGTTTGAAAAATAGCCATTCGTTCCTGCAATTTATCTTTTTCGCTAATGAATCGAGCAAATTGTAAAAATTGCAAAATATATCAATACTTGTGCTAATTACGAGGGTCGATTGAAAATTCCGTGCAAAAATAAAAAATACTTAATTGTTTGGGGTAAACCTTTTTTATTTTTCGACATAGTCTCCTTTTAGGCTTATACACTTCGTCCAACGCTGCTCTAGTTTGATGATCCCTTCCGAATAATATAATTTGTCCAAGTTTGAAAAATAGCCATTCGTTCCTGCAATTTATCTTTTTCGCTAATGAATCGAGCAAATTGTAAAAATTGCAAAATATATCAATACTTGTGCTAATTACGAAGGTCGATTGAAAGTTCCGTGCAAAATTAAAAAATACTTAATTGTTTGGGGTAAACCTTTTTTATTTTTCGACATAGTCTCCTTTTAGGCTTATACACTTCGTTCAACGCTGCTCTAGTTTGTTGATCCCTTCCGAATAATAGGATTTGTCCAAGTTTGAAAAATAGCCATTCGTTCCTGCAATCACCTCCTCGTTTGAATAAAATCTTTTTTCCGCTAGCCATTTTTTCAAATTGGGAAACAAATAGTTGTCCGAGAGAGCCAAGTCTGGAGAATAGGGGGGGATGTGAAACGAGTTGGAACCCTATTTCCATTAATTTTGCGACCACAACTGCTGAGGCGTGAGCTGGTGCGTTGTCGTGATGGAAAAGGACTTTTTTGTGGGGTAATCGTGGGCGTTTTTTTTGCAGCTCGGTTTTCAAACGGTCCAATAACGATGAATAATATTCACCTGTAATAATTTTACCCTTTTCCAGATAATCGATGAAAATGATTCCTTGTGAATCCCAAAAGACAGTCGCCATAATCTTTCCGGCCGAAGGAACTGTCTTCGCCTTTTTTGGCGCAGATTCCCCCTTCATAACCCATTGTTTAGATTGTTCTTTGGTCTCAGGAGTGTAGTGATGTATCCATGTTTCATCTACAGTGACGAAACAGCGCTTAAAGTGCTGCGAATTCTTTTGGAACAGCTGCAAACCGTCCTTGTAACACTTCACACGAAATTCTGTTTCATCCATTTTTTGAAAATCACTCGACTTCCTCGATTAAAACGAATGTCAAACAGAAAGAAATAGACCGATCTGGTTGAAACCACACATGTGTTTTTCCAACAGATGTTACTAACTAAACATATGCTCGATATGCGCCAGTAGTGCCATTCATCTGACTTTGCACGGACTTTTCAAACGACCCTCGTATATTTTTTATATGAATGTAATTTGCCCATAACAGGCAGGTGGAGTGCTAAATTATTTACACTCGATTTGCTAGTTCTAGCGCTACAAAAAATAGTTCTCTCTCTGTTATCACATGGTCACCCCCATATATGTGACTGAAATATTCAGCAACAAAAGAGGTGCAGGCGTTAAATACACTATAGTCGTTTGCACGTTCAGTTGACACAACGGACCTTATGGAAATCGTTACTGCCATTAGCGCAATCAATTAAAGGCATCTGGATGCGTATATAAATACATTTTTTAAACATCTATACAACACGTATTTTTTAAGGTAGACTACAATTCAAGTTTTGCTTAACAGAAAAAAAACTGTAAAAACATTTTCTTCTACTAGGCGGGGTTAAAATGAATATCTTAGCCTATCTATTTTCCTGCAGACCTACTAATGCCTTCTCCACATATCCTTCGCCTGACTTTCTAAACACTGGGTGATAAATGTAAACAAATGGCGGTTATTAAAAATCTAAAAATCTTTCCTAGTACAGAAATCTAAAAAATATTCAAATTTTGGAATCCGCATAATGAAGTTGGGTATAAACTTAGTGTTAATATTAAATTAATCATATTGAATTAACCATACTCTCTCACTCTGTACAAAATTGGACTTCATTTACACGTCATAAATATCATCCTCATCTGATTGGGTGATGGGGTTGCTTATTGTTCTCAATTGAACTGATTGCAACGTACACACATTACAGATAAATAAGTTATGTGTTTAGGTAACAGGTTAAACAATTAAGATGTTAACACATATTGGACTTATTAACCTTTAAAAGAAAATTAAATAACATTTATAAGGGGAGACTGTACTTTGTATCCCGCCAATGTTAAATTTGCTATTTTTAAGTACATTTTCATAGGATTGGTAAAAGATAGGGAAATTAAACACGGTAGTGGTATGTAACTTAAGTTTCAAGTTTGAAGTTCGTACGACGTTCCGTTTTTGAGATATTTTATACACACACACACACACACGCGCGCACACACGCACGCACGCACGCACACACACACACACAGACCAATCGCTAAAAACATGTTTTTTGGGTTCAGGGGGTTTGAAAACGTATAGATCCGGTGAAAACTCGATTTCTAAAAATCGACATGAAAACAATACTTTCCTTCCTATATATTCATATAGGCAAGAGAAAATAATAAATGATTTATTTATGTTCCACATTCATTTATATTATTATTATTAATACAAAAGATTTTGTTGAACAACCCACCCAAAGCAGATTACGATCAGTTTAGCATAACAAAACTATTAATACGGTTATTTATTACTCGATCGAAAAAATAACAACTTTATTTAAATTATTTATAGTAAATAAAATTCTTGTAAGAACTTCCATTCATTCTTGCATCCACCTTATTTTAATATTCGTATTTAAATCTAACGGATTTCGGTTAGTAGCTATATATTGAAACCGCTAGATAATTAAAAATCTGGTGTGAAACACTCACAGGACTTTATCTTGCCAATGCAAATAATTAACAATAAACCTAACATTATTAATAAAACATTAGAAATAAACAAAAAACTAACCTCAATAAACATAACCTAATTTTAATCATATATGAAAGACGCAAAATGAAAATCAACCTCAGTTTGGCTTAAAAATACGGAAAATCACTCTTTCACACTAAACTTCTCTCTGTAGTGAAAAATGCTCTAAAAATAGTTTTACTCAAAAACTGGTCCTACGATTTTTTTTAAAATCGCCTGGTTTACTACATTTTTTATGCTCTACAAGATAGGGTAGGCGCCATAATTGCTGAAATTCTGCGTGAGGCTGTTTTTACGTAAAAACATTTTATTTTTAAGATTGCGGCTTTAATATGCATTTTAGCGCAAAACGTTATATAATAAAAGTTGTAGAGAATGTAAAATTCTACAACTTTTATTTCAAACATTTTTTTGTATAACGCTTAATTTAGCGGTAATTAGCAATTTTCTGTTTTTTTTTCTCACGAAAATGTGTGAAAAATCTATTTTTTAATATTTCGGCCTTAGTATGCATTTTATGACAAAAGTTTATTAAATAAAATTTATAGAAAATTAAAAGATCTACAACTTTTATTTAAAGCATTTTTCTCTACAGAGCCTAGTTTAGAGAGAAAGACTGATTTTCCGTATTTCTAAGGCAAACTGAGGTCGATTTTCATTTTGGGTCATTCACTCATGATTAAAATAAGGTTATGTTTTTGAGGGTAGTTTTTGTTTATTTCTAATATTTTATTAATAATGTTAGGTTTATTATTAATTATTTGCATTGGCAAGAGAAAGTTGTGTGAGTGTTTCACACCAGATTTTTTTAATACAATAGATTTTGTTGAACAACCCAACTTAGAGCAGATTACGATCAGTTTAGCATAACAAAACTATTAATACGGTTATTTATAACTCGATCGAAAAAATAACAACTTTATTTAAATTATTTATAGTAAATAAAATTCTTGTTGGAACTTCCATTCATTCTTGCATCCACCTTATTTTAATATTCGTATTTAAATCTAACGGATTTCGGTTAGTAGCTATATATTGAAACCGCTAGATAATTAAAAATCTGGTGTGAAACACTCACAGGACTTTATCTTGCCAATGCAAATAATTAACAATAAACCTAACATTATTAATAAAACATTAGAAATAAACAAAAAACTAACCTCAATAAACATAAACTAATTTTAATCATATATGAAAGACGCAAAATGAAAATCAACCTCAGTTTGGCTTAAAAATACGGAAAATCACTCTTTCACACTAAACTTCTCTCTGTAGTGAAAAATGCTCTAAAAATAGTTTTACTCAAAAACTGGTCCTACGATTTTTTTAAAAATCGCCTGGTTTACTACATTTTTTATGCTCTACAAGATAGGGTAGGCGCCATGTTTGCTGAAATTCTGCGTGAGGCTGTTTTTACGTAAAAACATTTTATTTTTAAGATTGCGGCTTTAATATGCATTTTAGCGCAAAAAGTTATATAATAAAAGTTGTAGAGAATGTAAAATTCTACAACTTTTATTTCAAACATTTTTTGTATAACGCTTAGTTTAGCGGTAATTAGCAATTTTCCGTTTTTTTTTCTCACGAAAATGTGTGAAAAATCTATTTTTTAAGATTTCGGCCTTAGTATGCATTTTATGACAAAAATTTATAAAATAAAATTTATAGAAAATTAAAAGATCTACAACTTTTATTTAAAGCATTTTTCTCTACAGAGCCTAGTTTAGAGAGAAATACTGATTTTCTGTATTTCTAAGCCAAACTGAGGTCGATTTTCATTTTGGGTCATTCACTCATGATTAAAATAAGGTTATGTTTTTGAGGGTAGTTTTTGTTATTTCTAATATTTTATTAATAATATTAGGTTTATTATTAATTATTTGCATTGGCAAGAGAAAGTTGTGTGAGTGTTTCACACCAGATTTTTTTAATACAATAGATTTTGTTGAACAACCCAACTTAGAGCAGATTACGATCAGTTTAGCATAACAAAACTATTAATACGGTTATTTATAACTCGATCGAAAAAATAACAACTTTATTTAAATTATTTATAGTAAATAAAATTCTTGTTGGAACTTCCATTCATTCTTGCATCCACCTTATTTTAATATTCGTATTTAAATCTAACGGATTTCGGTTAGTAGCTATACGAGTATATTGAAACCGCTATATAATTAACATGTTTGTTAAACTTTAACAATGTATTTCCTCCATGTGGTAACTGACACTGTTATTATTATTTAAAGATGTGGTTTTATTTAAAAATAACCTTCAGTTACTGATTATTCACCAGTTTCAAACGTTAGGTGTTATGTATGGAAAGTTTACGACACCTGTTTTTCAATGATTCGTTATTTTTTATTACGGTATTCATTTTAAATTAAATCGTATATAGTTGTTTAGGTGATCAGCCTGTAGGTTGGTTTCAACCTGCAGAGGTTTTACTAAGTAAAACGAGAAGTGAGGTGGTTTACCACTGCCTTGAAAAGCATATATTTTCCACGGCAAATGACACCTTCACTTCATTTACCACAGGGTCTGGCTGTATAATGAAATTCATTACTTTCAGAGGAGATAACTCTGATTAGTGTCACAGTACACCTCTACCTCTTCTCTTCTTAAATGATTCAGTCATTTAATTGGCTGACCATGTGATAAGAAGAAACAGAACTATTTATTTACAATATAATTTATAATATAATTTATTTTATATATAATATAACTGTCCAAAATCGAGGATAAAATCCTTAAATTATGTTTTGTTGTTTAGGTGATCAGGTAAAAGTTCATTTGAACCTCCGAGAGGATTAACTAAGTAAAATGAGATGTAAGGTGGTTTACCAATGCCTTACTCACTCAGAAGAAAAGGATGCTTATCAGCATGCCAGGACCTCTGAAAAGCATCTACTTTCATCCTGCAAATGACACCTTCACTTCATTCACCACAGGGTCTACATGTATACGGATAAAATAGATTACTGTGAGACGCCTTCGGGCCTCTGAAAAATGAAAAGCCACTCCAACCAGTCAGCTGGTACAAGACCGCCATTATTTATTAAGTAACACCGGTTGGGCAAGTGACTTTGTATGGTCACCAGCTGACATCCATTCGTGAACAAACTTTACTGGGCGTCCCCTGTTCAAATTCATTCCTAAACAAGGTCAAAAATACAGCGAAAAGCAGCAATGAAATTGGGTTATTGTCAAAAATGAACAGTTTCTGATGAAAAAAAATTAATTAATTACATTGTCAAGATAAAGTCGTGTGAGTGTTTAACACCAGATTTTTAAACCCATAGTTCGCATCAACATTTAATTTAGACTTGAAAACATAAATTTGGTATTGCATAAATTTATATGTTAAAATTAGAATGATGACATTGTTCTAACAGTTCATGTCTAACAAACGCACGGAACAAGTTTACAAAATTTCATATTTAAATGCTAATAAGTTGGCATTCATTCGCACAACTTCAGGTCAAAGTCTGTCCTAGATGACGGCATTCGCAATGTCAAATGCAATTTCGTATGCAGTAAGTACACCACACCTTTCCTCATTTTACAATATACAAAAACAAAGACTTTCTCATAATTTTATTAAAAGGAGACTGTACTTTGTATCCAGCCAATGTTAAATTTCGTATTTTTACTTTCTCTTGCCTTATTATGGGAACCGAAAATATTGCTTTCATGTCGATTTTCCGAAATCCGAGTTTTTAATCGAGATGTACAAGTTTTCTGGCCTCCTGTTCCCAATAAAACTAATTTCAGCTAATGTTCTGGGTGTGTGTGCGTGTGCGCGCGCGCAAGTGTATGTGTGTGTGTGAACAAAATATTTCGAGAACGGAACAAAATATGTAGGGTGTTGCGGGTACGTAGATATGAAAAGACTTGCACAACATAGAACAGCTTGGAGAACTGCATCAAACCAGTCGTGAGACTGATGAAAAAGAAAAGCTACAATTATGTCATTGTCAATTTAACATTATGTCACTTAACAGCCAATGTTAAATTTCGTATTTTTACTTTCTCTTGCCTTATTATGGGAACGGAAAATATTATTTTCAAGTCAATTTTCCGAAATCGAGTTTTTAATCGAGATATACACGTTTTCTGGCCCCCTGAACCCAAAAAACATGTTTTTAGCGAATGTTCTGGGTGTGTGTGTGTGTGTGTGTGTGCGCGCGCGCGCGCGCGTGTGTGTGTGTGTGAACAAAATATCTTGAGAACGGAACAAAAGATGTTGGGTGTTGCAGGTACGTAGATATGAAACGACTTACGCAAGATTGAATAGCTTGGAGAACTGCATCAAACCAGTCGAGCAACTGATGAAAAAAGAAAAGCTAAAATTATATCATTGTGCATACCATAAATACTACTTTTGCCTATAAAAAGCAGGCGGAATATTAAATTATTTGCACTCAATCTGTTAGTTCTAGCCCTACAAAAAATAGTTCTGTTTCTTATTACATGGTCACCCAATTATATGACTGAAGCATTTAACAACACAACAGGTACAGTTGCTTGAGTCACGAGTTTACATTTGTTTACAACGAGGGGTAAAGGGGGAAAAGCATCAGTGCGCATGCGCGACTGCTTTAATTTCACTACGACAAACATAACAACTTATATTATACCCAGTGCATATACAATATATCGCGGAACCTTTTATAGGTTAACTGTACCAATATAACTGTTTGTTACCGTAAACACAAATATCGGTTTCTTGAAAACGTGGTCAAAATATTCACAGTGCCAGACGCAATGTAATAAAATGTTGTGAAGTTGATGCTAAACAAAAATGCCTATCCGTGCCTGGTTAATTGAATGAGTGGTTGGATAAATACACAAAATAAATGATTCAATGTAGTAATTTGAACACGTTTTTATTGGACACACACAAACACAAGCGGACTGTATCACCGTTCAGCACACACTCACTCTCACCTGCGCACTGGTCCACGCACTCGAACTAGCTCCGCGCATGGCAGTAGCCAGCGCCCATTCACACACACGCATTTTCGCAACTAAACACATTCACACACAAATAAAACATTAATTAAATATTAACCAGTGCCTATTAAACAAACCGTGAGCTAGCGGCTAACTACTGTGATGTTTCTCATTCCACAATTCGAAAAATAAAGAAGGAAATTAAGGACGTAAAGAAGCTATTCTTTAACAGTTTTGTTGACACCTGGTAAAACAAGAAAACAGTTAGGTAGATCGTACTAAAGAGACTGATAATGAAAACGCCGGTGTCAGCAGTAGTAAAGAAGGCGATTCATTCGTAATTACAGTAAATCAAACATTTCTAGTCATGTAATTAAGCTATAAGCAATATTACAGGTCACATTTATTTCTTATAAGGTTTATGAAGAAAACATTTTCTCGGAATAAACCACAGCTTATAAAATGTATCTAGAAATTGCACGGTAGTGAAATGTACGAGTAGTGTCTCACTGTTGAGGTTAACAGCACTGCAAATATTTCACTTCCCTTCCTCACAGCCAATACATACGCAAAAGGCAATCTCGTAACTTCAGTATCTATACATGTATAAAAGACACTTGTCAAAATTATCTCCAAATTTCATTACACAGTTGGATTGTGTGGTGGTGAATGAAGTGAAGTGAAGGTGACATTTGCAGGGTGGAAAGGGAGTGCTTTTCAATGGGCCTGGCATGCTGATAAGCATACTTTTCTACTCAGTGAGTGTTGGCAATAGTAAACCACCTGAATCTTTGTTTTACTTAATAAAACCTTTAAAGGTTCAAACCAGCCTACAGGCTGATCACCTGTTGTTGTTGTTTAGGTCAACAGCCGAAAGGCTGGTTTGAACCTCTAGAGGTTTTACTAAGTAAAAACGAGAAGTGAAGTGGTTTACCATTGCCTTCCTCACTGAGTTGAAAGAGTATGCTTATCAGCATACCAGGCCCTCTGAAAAGCACTCCCTTTCCACCCTGCAAATGACACCTTCACTTCATTCACCACAGGGTCTGGCTGTATAATGAAATTCATTACTTTCAGAGGAGATAACTCTGATTAGTTTCATTCATACCTCTACCTCTTCTGTTCTTAAATGATTCAGTCATTTAATTGGCTGACCATGTGATAAGATACAGAACTATTTATTTTAGCCCTGCAACTAACAGATTGAGTGTAAATAATTTGACACTCCACCTGTCTTGTTATGGGCAGAAACAACATATACCACTGTAATTAAATTCAAAGTAAATTAAAATCTGAAAAAGTTCAAAAACCTCAAAAGCGTGAAAAATATGTGGGAAGAATTTAAACCATAGATACCACAACGATTTTACGACAAACATAAAACAAGTTGAAGACCGCTCGTTAGAAAAACAAAATGCTTTTAATATGTCGGAATAGGAAATGCAAACTTAAAAATAAAAAATACAATTTATTTTTGTATAAAAAAAATATTTGCGAACTTGTTTATCTATCAAATTGATTTAGAATTTTAATGGATACAAAATACAAATAAAATTTGCATAAACGCGTTTCTTTTGCAATGTTATTCAAATGGAATTCCTAAAATTAAAAATCAATAAATAAATGTATCACTAATTATAAATAAAATAGATACATTAAGAAAACTATTTTCAATTCGATACAACATTTTTTAAACTTTATTTTTGCATAAATATGCAAAAAAACCTATAATTATATCACTAAATATGCCAAGATATTCTGTTCATGTACCTGTATAAAATTTCGCCTTCATTTGGTTAAAATACATTTTATAATAAATAAAAAGAGATAAAATTAGTTTGCATAGATTTAAATGAAGAGAGACGGAATGATATTGGAGACGTGGTGCGCTGAATATTGAATATACCATTGAAAATATAAATTAGCATAACAGGTTTGCAGAATGGAATGAAACTGGACCAAACCAAACAGATCTTGAGAGTAAACTAAGTTCAATAACCTGTAAGTTTACAAGCATAAATTATATAATAAATCATTTCAAACTGAAAATATAAAGCTTAATCTGCTACGCACAAATTCACAACACGGAGTAACTGTTAAAACAATTAACTGAATGATACCAGTACAACTGACCATAACAGAGAGATGGAGTGTCAAATTATTTACTCTCAATCTGTTCGTTGCAGGGCTAAAATAAATAGTTCTGTTTCTTATCACATGGTCACCCAATTAAATGAGTGAATCATTTAAGAACAGAAGAAGTACAGGTGTAAAAGACACTAATCAGAGTTGTCTCCACTGAAAGTAATGAATTTCATTATACAGTTGGACCCTGTGGTGAATGAAGTGAAGGTGTCATTTGCAGAGTGGAAAATATATGCTTTCAGGGCCCGGCATGCTGATAAGCGTACTTTTCTATTGAGTGAGTTGTGGCAATGGTAAACCACCTAACTCCTCGTTGTTACCTCTATATGTTCAAACCAGCCAACCAGACTGATGACCTAAACAACAACAACAACAATAACACCAGTGCAAATAATGACCCTCGATTCAAAATTTAACCTCCAAAATCTGGTATTATAGTGTCCAGCTCTTTCGAGTAGCGACAGAGAGTAATTCAAAGTCGATCCAATCCTTAATCAAAATTCTTATTTTGGCGCTCCTTTTTATGTAAGCAGTAAAACTATCCACGACGTTTCAAGCCGGCCGCATTGGCGTATTTGGTAACGTGCTCGCCTCTCATCATGTGGTCTTGGGTTCGAATCCCATTCAAGCACGGCATATATTCATACGTTACAAAAATCTGGTGTGAAACACTCACACAACTTTCTCTTGCCAATGCAAATAATTAACAATAAACCTAACATTAGTATTAAAACATTAGAAATGAACAAAAACTAACCTCAAAAACATAACCTTATTTTAATCATGAGTGAATGACGCAAAATGACAATCGAACTCAGTTTGGCTTAAAAATACGGAAAATCACGCTTTCACGCTAAACTAGGCTCTGTAGAGAAAAATGCTCTAAACAAAAGTTGTAGATCTTTTAATTTTCTATAACTTTTATTATATACACTTTTGTCGTAAAATGCATACTAAGACCGAAATGTTAAAAAAAATCGATTTTTCTCACGTTTTCGTGAGAAAAAAAACAGAAAATCGCAAATTACCGCTAAACTAAGCGTAATACAAAAAAATGTTTGAAACAGAAGTTGTAGGTTTTTAAATTCTCTACAACTTTTATTATATAAGTTTTTTGCGCTGAAATTTATATTAAAGCCGTAATCTTAAAAAATCAACGTTTTTACGTGAAAACAGCCTCACCGAGAATTTCAGCAAACATGGCGCCTACCCTATCTTGTAGAGAATAAAAAATTGAGTAAAATAGGCGATTTTAAAAAAATCGTAGGACCAGTTTTTGAGAAAATCGCAAAAAACTGAAAAATTATACGAATAAACTACTACTTCCGGTTGACCGATTTTGATGAAAATGTTCGTGTCGCGTCCGGTAGTGGTATGTAACTTAAGTTTCAAGTTTCAAGTTCGTATGATGTTCCGTTCTTGAGATATTCTGTTCACAGACACACACACACACACAGACCAATCGCTAAAAACATGTTTTTTTGGGTTCAGGGGGTCTGAAAACGTATAGATTCGGTGAAAACTCGATTTCGAAAAATCGACATGAAAACAATACTTTCCTTCCTATATATTCATATAGGCAAGAGAAAGTAAAAAATCTGGTGTGAAACACTCACACAACTTTCTCTTGCCAATGCAAATAATTAACACTAAACCTAACATTAGTATTAAAACATTAGAAATGAACAAAAACTAACCTCAAAAACATAACCTTATTTTAATCATGAGTGGAAGACGCAAAATGAAAATCGAACTCAATTTGGCTTAAAAAAAACGGAAAATCACACTTTCACGCTAAACTAGGCTCTGTACAGAAAAATTCTCTAAACAAAAGTTGTAGATCTTTTAATTTTCTATAACTTTTATTATATACACTTTTGTCGTAAAATGCATACTAAGACCGAAATGTTAAAAAAATCGATTTTTCTCACGTTTTCGTGAGAAAAAAACAGAAAATCGCAAATTACCGCTAAACTAAGCGTTATACAAAAAAATGTTTGAAACAGAAGTTGTAGGTTTTTAAATTCTCTACAACTTTTATTATATAAGTTTTTGCGCTGAAATTTATATTAAAGCCGTAATCTTAAAAAAACAACGTTTTTACGTGAAAACAGCCTCACCGAGAATTTCAGCAAACATGGCGCCTACCCTATCTTGTAGAGAATAAAAAATTGAGTAAAATAGGCGATTTTAAAAAAAATCGTAGGACCAGTTTTTGAGAAAATCGCAAAAAACTGAAAAATTATACGAATAAACTACTACTTCCGGTTGACCGATTTTGATGAAAATGTTCGTGTCGCGTCCGGTAGTGGTATGTAACTTAAGTTTCAAGTTTGAAGTTCGTACGATGTTCCGTTCTTGAGATATTCTGTTCACAGACACACACACACACACACACACACACACACACAGACACACAGACCAATCGCTAAAAACATGTTTTTTGGGTTCAGGGGGTCTAAAAACGTATAGATCCGGTGAAAACTCGATTTCGAAAAATCGACATGAAAACAATACTTTCCTTCCTATATATTCATATAGGCAAGAGAAAGTAAAAAATCAATACTTTCCTTCCTATATATTCATATAGGCAAGAGAAAGTAAAAAATCAATACTTTCCTTCCTATATATTCATATAGGCAAGAGAAAGTAAAAAATCATTTCAAACTGAAAATATAAAGCTTAATCTGGTACGCACAAATTCACAACTCGGAATAACTGTTAAAACAATTATTAACTGAATGATACCAGTGCAAATAATTCACCCTCGATTCAAAATTTAACCTCCTAATCTACAGTTGAGCCGTTCTTAGTTTGCTCCTTCTGTCAACAAACAAAAGCCACCTGCTACAGGGTGCACGCTAGAGTCCTCCACTTTACGGATTTCGTACGGATGTCTCTACGGATTACGGATGTCGTATTCCTATTAAGTTAACTATTTTTTACTTTCTCTTGCCTATATGAATATTAGAAAGGAACGTAAGTTATTGTTTTCATGTCGATTTTAAGAAATCGAGTTGTCACCGTATCTATACGTTTTCAGACCCCCTGAACCCAAAACCATGTTTCTAGCGATTGGTCTGTGTGTGTGTGTGTGTGTGTCTATATACAAAATATCTCAAGAACGGAACATCGTACGAACTTGAAACTTAAGTTACATACCACTACCGGACCCGACACGAACATTTTCATAAAAATCGGTCAACCGGAAGTAGTAGTTTATTCGTATAATTTTTCAGTTTTTTGCGATTTTCTCAAAAACTGGTCCTACGATTTTTTTAAAAATCGCCTGGTTTACTCAATTTTTTATTCTCTACAAGATAGGGTAGGCGCCATGTTTGCTGAAATTCTTGGTGAGCCTGATGTTAATTATTTGCACTGGCAAGAGAAAGTTGTGTGAGTGTTTCACACCAGATTTTTTAAATTTATAAGTACTTAAAGTACTAAAAACATCAGTCACGATATGATGAAAGCCTAAAAATTTCATTTAAAAAAATACTTTTTAAAATATTATGTATTTCAATACTTTTGAAAGTATTTTGTTGTTACTTTTTAATCAGCGTGTACACATTTTGATATAATGCGCATGCTCAGTGACGTCATTATTTGTTTACATTAGGAGCAAACTAAGAGAGGCTGGACTTTAGTACTATGGTGTCCAGTTCTTTCGAGTAGCGACAGAGAGTAATTTAAAGTCGATATTGGCTTTTAAATCAAAATTCTTTAGAATTGCTTTTGGCGCTCCTTTTTATGTAAGCAGTAAAACTTTCCACGACGTTTCAAGCCGGCGGCATTGGCGAAGTTGGTAACGCTACCATCTATCTAACTTAAGTGTCAAGTTTCAACTTCGTACGATGTTCCGTTCTTGAGATATTTTGTATACACACAAACCAATCGCTAACAACATGTTTTTTGGGTTCAGGAGGTCTGAAAACGGATATATCCGGTGAAAAGTCAATTTTTAAAAATCAACATGAAAATAATACTTTCCTTCCTACATATTCATGTAGGCAAGAGAAAGGAAAAACAAATAATATTTTCCGATCTGAGATTCCTTTACGGGAAGTGTGGATCCCTTTCCTAAGCAATGTTTAATGTTTTTACCTTTTTACTTTCTCTTGCCTATATGAATATATAGGAAGGAAAGTATTGTTTTGTCGATTTTTCGAAATCGAGTTTTCACCGGATCTATACGTTTTCAGACCCCCTGAACCCACACAAACATGTTTTTAGCAATTGGTCTGTGTGTGTGTGTGTGTCTGTGTGTGAACAGAATATCTCAAGAACGGAACATCGTACGAACTTGAAACTTGAAATTTAAGTTACATACCACTACCGGACGCGACACGAACATTTTCATCAAAATCGGTCAACCGGAAGTAGTAGTTTATTCGTATAATTTTTTAGTTTTTTGCGATTTTCTCAAAAACTGGTCCTACGATTTTTTTTAAAATCGCCTATTTTACTCAATTTTTTATTCTCTACAAGATAGGGTAGGCGCCATGTTTGCTGAAATTCTCGGTGAGGCTGTTTTCACGTAAACACGTTGTTTTTTTAAGATTACGGCTTTAATATAAATTTTAGCGCAAAAACTTATATAATAAAAGTTGTAGAGAATTTAAAAACCTACAACTTCTGTTTCAAACATTTTTTTGTATAACGCTTAGTTTAGCGGTAATTTGCGATTTTCTGTTTTTTTTCTCACGAAAACGTGAGAAAAATCGATTTTTTTTAACATTTCGGTCTTAGTATGCATTTTACGACAAAAGTGTATATAATTAAAATTTATAGAAAATTAAAAGATCTACAACTTTTGTTTAGAGCATTTTTCTCTACAGAGCCTAGTTTAGCGTGAAAGCGTGATTTTCCATATTTTTAAGCCAAACTGAGTTCGATTGTCATTTTGCGTCATTCACTCATGATTAAAATAAGGTTATGTTTTTGAGGTTAGTTTTTGTTCATTTCTAATGTTTTAATACTAATGTTAGGTTTTTTGTTAATTATTTGCATTGGCAAGAGAAAGTTGTGTGAGTGTTTCACACCAGATTTTTCTCAAATTATTTACACTCGATCTGTTAGTTGCAGGGCTAAAATACATAGTTATGTTTCTTATCACATGGTCACCCAATTAAATGACTGAATCATTTAAGAACAGAAGAGGTAGAGGTGTACTGTGACACTAATCAGAGTTATCTTCTCTGAAAGTAATGAATTTCATTATACAGTTGGATTGTGTGGTGAATGAAGTGAAGGTGTCATTTGCAGAGTGGAAAATATGTGCTTTTCAGAGGGCTCGGCATGCTGATATGCGTACTTTTCCACTGAGTGAGTTGTGGCAATGGTAAACCACCTCACTCCTCGTTTTACTTAGTAAAACCTCTACACGTTCAAACCAGCCTAAAGGGGCTGATGACCTAAACAACAACAACACCTTTTTCTCACCAACCACTACACCTAGAGCTACAATTGTTTTATTTTATTTTTTTTTAATGAAAGGCCACTCTTTGGTACCTAATTAGAATGTGTAGCATTTAATTATGGTAAGAATTTTGATTTTCACAATTTTTTTTAAAAAAATCTGGTGTGAAACACTCACACAACTTTCTCTTGCCAATGCAAATAATTTACAATATAATTTAACATTAGTAATAAAATATTAGAAATGAACAAAAACTAACCTCAAAAACATAACCTTATTTTAATCATGAGTGTGTCACCGCCACCCCTTCTAATTAATCATTTACTGTGTTGCCGGCCTTCAATACTTCTTCCGGCCTTTGTCGGCGCGATGGGCTCTTTAGCGGCGAAGCGACAAAGCCCTGTAGCGGCGCCCGACAAACCTTCCGGCTGCCTTTGTCATCAAGGCCAAGCCAGTCGCCGCTCTCTACAACAGCGCTCTTGGCAGCTATATAAAGAGCGCTGCACTGAGCCGGCAGAATCAATTCTAATCAAGACACCGACAGCTTCACATCAAGATAGAAGAGGACGAGCCCAGCCGAGACCAGACGCACCATCCCTGGTCTACGCTACCGGTGGCGGACGCTACATTCCCGCACCGGTCAGCCTTCGCCGGCCCGGAGAGAGCCGCCTCGGCTGCGCTATCGGCAGACGGCCTACGCCGACCCGACACTGCGGGGCTCTGGGGGCCACCACTGCCGCGCGCAGTGGGGACCCAACTGCCGCTGAGGGAAGGCTAGGCCTGAACCCGGTAGCCGAGCCGTCACTCTTCGGGCTCCGCTTCCACCACGCCGGCTCATCACTTCGAACCAGACAGCAGACAAGACGTCCACCACCGCACACGGCTGCCGGACTCCAGCGAGAACTAATCAACGACCCCGCAAGAGAGAAGATGCTGCTTCCGCTCGCCGTCCCGTCACCGTAGGCCGTCGACCGGACCGTCATCGCCCGCTGACGCGAGCGATGCCCACAGCGGTCCCTCGACCGAGCCTTACGCCCACCGGACCCGACGAAGCAGCCATCGACACACTACTGCGAGGGAAGAAGATGACGTCTCCGCTGGACGACGACACGCCGTGTCGCCCAGCCTCCGACCGCCACGACGACTACGACAGACGACCACCGCTTAAACGGCCCTTTTCAGGGCCACCAAATTAATAAGGTTGCCACTTAATGTCGCCATCCGGTGACAAGTGAATGACGGAAAATGACCATCGAACTCAGTTTGGCTTAAAAATACGGAAAATCACGCTTTCACGCTAAACTAGGCTCTGTAGAGAAAAATGCTCTAAACAAAAGTTGTAGATCTTTTAATTTTTTATAAATTTAATTATATACACTTTTGTCGTAAAATGCATACTAAGACCGAAATGTTAAAAAAATCGATTTTTCTCACGTTTTCGTGAGAAAAAAAAAGAAAATCGCAAATTACCGCTAAACTAAGCGTTATACAAAAAATTGTTTGAAACAGAAGTTGTAGGTTTTTAAATTCTCTACAACTTTTATTATAGAAGTTTTTGCGCTAAAATTTATATTAAAGCCGTAATCTTAAAAAAACAACGTTTTTACGTGAAAACAGCCTCACCGAGAATTTCAGCAAACATGGCGCCTACCCTATCTTGTAGAGAATAAAAAATTGAGTAAAATAGGCGATTTTAAAAAAAATCGTAGGACCAGTTTTTGAGAAAATCGCAAAAAACTGAAAAATTATACGAATAAACTACTACTTCCGGTTGACCGATTTTGATGAAAATGTTCGTGTCGCGTCCGGTAGTGGTATGTAACTTAAGTTTCAAGTTTCAAGTTCGTACGATGTTCCGTTCTTGAGATATTCTGTTCACACACAGACACACACACACACAGACCAATCGCTAAAAACATGTTTGTGTGGGTTCAGGGGGTCTGAAAACGTATAGATCCGGTGAAAACTCGATTTCGAAAAATCGACATGAAAACAATACTTTCCTTCCTATATATTCATATAGGCAAGAAGAAAGTAAAAAGACCGTTCTTTTTGTCAAAAACTCACCGAAAAAATTTTTTCTCCCACAATTTTCAATATTTTTAAAAAAGGCACACAAAATCAATATAACTGGACGATTAACATACTCCATAAAAATTTCAGCCTTGTAACTTTTGAGGAAGCTGAGTAAAAGGTAGCTACATAAAGTTATAAATAAAACGTTTTGAGATATTCGCGTTTAAAGTTTGAGAACCAAAAACATGAGTACGTAAACAAAGACAGACAACAAAAAAATTAATAAAATATTTTCTAGTTAGCATAGCAACATGATTCTAACGCCATATTAAAGCGCACATTTCAAACTATATTTTTAACGAAAAATCAATAATTATTTTTTTATTTTTTCATTCCACACTCCCCATAAGTGAGCTATTGGAACACATACCAACGAAGATACGATTATCTGATCCGTTTAAAAAAAATAACACTATAAAATTCTTGAAGAAAATTCTCATAAAAATCATAATAATAAACAAAACTTTATTTTCCATTAAATAAACTGTCATAAACAATAATAAATAAATACTTACAAAACCTACATAAAACAAATAAAAAAAAAGTTTATTACTTTTTATTATTATTTTTACGAAAGGAGGTAATGAAAAGTAAAACAATAAAATTTAATTACCAAAGTCAATTTTTATAACAATTTTTTCAAAACAGGATACATAAAAATACATAAATGATTAGTAAAATGAAAACTATCGGAATAACAAATTAGAGTTATTTGTCAAAAGTTATTATTTTAAGGTAAGAAATGACATTAAAAAATTGATAATGAAAGAAAAAAAACAATTTTTCTAATAGGTAATTACATAATAAAAATGACATGACTGTAATAAAATAATTTGTTCATTATAATGATAGATAGGATAATGTTTTTTTTTTTTTTGCAGGGTGGCGGATGTTAGTTGAAAATGACGTCATGGATATCTTCTTCACTGTTCGCATATATCACGATCATATTGGCTGTCCACCCTCAAGGTAATTCATATTTACTACTACTAATATTATTATTATTTTATAGAATTGTAGTCTCTATAGTCCGTTCGCTCTTAGAGCTTGCCTGAAGTAAACAAACCTCTTCCTTTGTAGTAGTGAGTAACAGTGTACATGTGTCCTTGTATTGCTGTTGGGGTCGTGTGTGTTAGTACACAGTTGGTATAGGATGACTAATACATAATAATGACATTTCATGGCTATTCATATAACTCCGCGTAGCCTAAATAAAATTGAAAACAGTTTATTTAAACATTATTGTTTTCAGTTAAAATAATGAAACAATTCCACCATGATCGTATTGTATTACTCTTTCCATCAGTCTCAACTTGGTTGCTGTTAAATAAACATCCACTTCATGTGTATGCAGTTTGTACTTAGTTCTATTTGTAATTTATCAGTTTAAAATATTTTCTTCCTTCTTTTATTAATATTGTTTAAATCCGTGTGACTTTTTCCTCAACTTCGTTGTTATTGTGTGTGATTATATCTTTTTGTTTTGTTACACTAGTAAGTAATGATGAATGACGGCGCTTCAACTTCAGTTATAAAACATAAACGAGGGCAACTTCTAAAAAGTGGGCAAAAAATTATAATTTACCATGTTTTAATTCTTTATGAGTAAAGTATCCTACTATGGCCTTAAAAGACGTAGAAAAATGGCATCAGAATTGACGGGCGTGTCTACATTTAGTGTACACGGTATAAGAAAAGAGATGAAAGAAAGTGGCAAGTTGCAGACACCTAGCAAGAAAAGGAAACGAAGCAAACCAGTTTTTGAACAGTGCGACGAAGTTATTAAAACTGCAGTTCGACTAAAAGTTCACAGTTTTTTCCAAAATAAGGAAGCTCCTACGCTTAATAAACTTTTATCAGTCTTAAACAAGGATTTGGATATACCACATTTTAAAAGAACGTCGCTCTATCATTTACTGAAATCAATCGAATTTGAGTATTTGAAAAGAGGACTATATGTCATAATGAAATAATTAAAATAAGTAAATTGCATAACATTTTACTGGTTATTAATGATTGAATGGAAAACTTTTCGGGGCAACCTGTAACGGTATCAGAGCGGTTTGTTTACTTCAGGCAAGCTCTTAGCGCGAACAAACTATAGTAAATAACATTGTAAATTGTGTCCTTCCTTCCAAACGATTCTACGATTAGTGTTGATTACTAACAAGGAAAACATTAGATAACTGATACGCCTCACATTATGTTGTTGTTTACGTCAACAACCGAAAGGATGGTTTGAACGTGTAGAGGTTTTACTAAGTAAGAACGAGGAGTAAGGTGGTTTACCATTGCCTTCCTCACTGAGTTGAAAGAGTATGCTTATCAGCATGCCAGGCCCTCCGAAAAGCACTCACTTTCCACCCTGCAAATGACACCTTACGCACTCTGATATGTGGGCCTGGCTGCATAGTGAAATTCATTACTCTCAGAGGAGATAACTCTGACTAGTGTCTTTTACACCTCTACCTCTTCTGTTCTTAAATAGTTCAGTCATATAAGTGGGCTGACTATGTAATAAGAAACAGAACTAATTTTTTTTAGCCCTGGACCAAACAGATAGAGTGCAATTAAAATAACACTCCACCTGCCCGTTTCGGGCATTCCAATATAAGAAGTTTTTGTAAAACTCATTTTCAGTTCAGTTTGTCTAACGTGTTCTGTTGTTACCCACATTTCAACATAATAAAAAATCTGGTGTGAAACACTCACAAGACTTTCTCTTGTCAATGGAAATAAAAGAACCATATAACCTAACATTAGTAATAAACAAAAAACCAACCTCTAAAAACATAACCTTATTTTAATCATGAGTGAAAGACGCAAAATGAAAATCAACCTCAGTTTAGCTTAAAAATAGGAAAAATCACTCTTTCAAGCTAAACTAGGCTTTGTAGAGAAAAATTCTTCAAAATTTTTATGAAAATGTTCGTGTTGGGTCCGGTAGTGGTATGTAACTTAAATTTCAAGTTTAAAGCTCGTAGGATGTTCCGTTCTTGAGGTATTTTGTTCACACACACACCAATCGCTAAAAAAATGTTTTTTGGGTTCAAGATGTTTGAAAACGTGTAAGCTATACCCGGTGAAAACTCAATTTTGAAAAATCGACATGAAAACAATAGATTCCTCCTTAAAAATATTCATATAGGCAAGAGAAAGTCAAAATAAGATTATTTTACTACTACTATTATTTTTTTATAAAATTGTAGTCTCTTTATAGTAAATAATATTGTAAATTGTGTCCTTCCAAAGGATTCTACGATTAGTGTTGATTACTAACAAGGAAAATATTAAAACATTTGTAAACTCATCTTCAGTTCAGTTTGTCTAACGCGTTCTGTTATGCTACCCACACATCAAATCAACGTCTTACAAATTAATTTTTTTTTTTTTTTTGTTATTGAGTGATGATGCCTACATAAGCCTTGGACTTGTGCGTAGGTAATGATATGTGGTGATTTACAGATGAAAAAAAATGCTAGACCTGACCGGGAATCGAACCCGGGACCCCGGCATAGTAGCCAGTTGCGCTGACCACTACACCGCGGGCCGGCCTAGTGTGGTGTAGTCATTACACCACACTAGGTGGTGTAATGACTACACCATTACACCACTACAATGGTGGTGTGTGGTATAATGACTAGTGACTTATTTATCCTTAAATTAGCCAATTTAACACTTCTCTAATTTAAATTTTTATGCCCGTAACAAGCAAGCGGAGTGTTAAATTATTTGCACTGCAAAAAATAGTTTTCTCTCTTATCACAATGTCACCCAATTATATGACAAGCATTTTACAACAAAACAGGTATCGGATGAACTATTGTCCCATAGCCCAGCGAGTGAGAAAAATAAGCCGATAATAAAATCAATTATATAAAAATCACTTAAAATATATATAAAAAAATCTGGTGTGAAACATACACACAACTTTCTCTTGCCTATGCAAATAATAAACAAAAATCCTAACATTAGAAATAAACAAAAAACTAACCTCAATAAACATAACCTAATTTTAATCATGAGTGAAAGACCCAAAATGAAAATCGACCTCAGATTGATTTAAAAATACGGAAAATCACTCTTTACGCTAAACTAGGCTCCGTGGAGAAAAATGCTCTAAATATAACTTGTAGATCTTTTAATTTTCTATAAATTTAATTATATACACTTTTGTCGTAAAATGCATACTAAGGCCGAAATCTTAAAAAAAATCAATTTTTCACACATTTTCGTGAGAAAAAAAAACAGAAAATCGCAAATTACCGCTAAACTAAGCGTTATACAAAAAACTGTTTGAAATAAAAGTTGTAGATTTTAAATTCTCTACAATTTTGATTATATAAATTGTTGCGCTAAAATGCATATTAAAGCCGTAATCTTAAAAAACAACGTTTTTACGAGAAAACACCCTCACCAAGAATTTCAGCAAACATGCATGGCGCCACGCACTCTGATATGTG